>APFE030616009.1:65407-79597 GCA_000404065.3 Pinus taeda | reverse complement strand
TGATTTATTGCTAGGAATTCCCTATCAAGAGGCTCGACATGCTGTTTATCATGCTACAGATCACCAATACCACTTGCAACATGATGGGCGCACCTATGTGCTCACATCCTCAACTAGCACATCAACCCAACCTTCCATTGGCAAAGCTCCCATTATGAGAGTCAATTTAAACCAAGATGTTTCTTTGTGCTTGGTTCGCCCTGTCAAGCCAGACAACCTCACCAATCCAGTCCCTCCTTCAATGGCTTTTCTACTCCATGAATTTGCAGATGTCTTCACCCAACCCACAGGGCTGCCTCCAGCACGCTCTGTTGAACACCACATTGATCTTATTCCTGGCGCTTCCTTACCCAATGCCCCATCTTATCGCCTTGCTCCTTCAGAGGCAACTGAGATCGAACGCCAAATTGAAGAATTGTTGACATCTGGTCATATTCAGACGTCATCCTCGCCCTGTGCTTCTCCAGCTTTTATTATTCCCAAAAAAGATACTTCTGAATGGCGCCTTGTGACAGACTATCGAGCCCTTAATAAAGCCACTGTTAAAAACCGCTACCCCCTTCCCCGCATTAAGGATTTTTTGGACCATTTACACGGGGCTTCTTTCTTCACAGACATGGATTTAACTGCAGGCTACCATCAAGTTCGAAAGCATGCAACCAACACATGGAAAACTTCTTTTAAAACAAAGTCTAGGCTATTTTAATGGTTGGTCATGCCATTTGGACTGACCAACGCACAGGCCACCTTTATGAGATTCATTAATGATGTTTTCAGGGCACATTTGGGTAAGTTTGTGGTCATCTACCTTGAGGACATTTTAATATTCAGCAAATCTTGGGAAGACCATCTTTAGCATGTTCGCACCATACTTGAGTTATTGTGAGCACATCACCTTTAGGTCAAAGAAAAGAAATCCTATTTTGGACAAACATCAGTTCAATATTTGGGATTTATTATTGACAACAAAGGGGTTCGCCCAAATCCCTCTCGTGTACAAGCCTTGGCACAATGGCCAGCCCCTTCCTCTGCACATGACCTCAAGAGCTTCATGGGAGATATGAATCAACCATTTGAGATAGAAACTGATGCCTCTCAATTCACCATTGGGGTTGTTCTTAAACAGGGAGGCCACCTTATGGCATACCATTCTGAGGAACTTGCGGATGCTAAGCTCATGTACAACACCTATGACAAGGAATTCTACAGTTTAGTGCAAGCTTTGAAGCAATGGTGCCATTACATTCTTGGCAAAGAGACCATCCTCCATACAGATCATCATCCACTAATCTTCATCAACTCACAACGAAAGATTCAAGAGAAACGCCATTTAAAATGGGCTTCTTACATCCAACAATTCCATCTGGTGATTAAATACAAGAAGGGGACAAGTAATAAGACGGCCGATTTGTTAAGTTGACCGCCTGCTCAAGTCCTACACATTCTAGAGGTGCGTTGTGCTGCATATGATGCTTGGAAAGATATGTATGCAACATATCCGGTCTTTGGTGAGATATGGGAAGCTTTGCAACACCCTACAGTCATCAACCAAACTCCATTTCTTGATTATACCATTCGTGATGGTTGGTTGTATAACTTGAACCAACTATGTGTGCCACAATTTGATGATCGTCTCATTCTTATCCGTGAAGCACATGCATCTTCATGCGGAGGGCATTTTGGCACCGCCAAGACCATTCTCAATCTTCAACGCCACTTTTATTGGCCTACTTTACCAAAGCAAGTGGAAAAATTCATTCGTGCATGTTCTCTTTGTTCACAAAGCAAGCCCTCAAATAGTATGTATCAGCCATTACCAATTCCCTCTCGTCCTTGGGAATCCATTTCCATGGACTTTTTAAGTGGCCTTCCTACTACTTTTCGTAAACATGATGCTATCTGGGTAGTGGTATGTCGTTTCTCCAAGATGGCTATATTTCTTCCTTGTCATAAGACTACTTCTGCTGCTCAAACCGCGGATCTCTTCTTCCATCACGTGTGGCCACACTTTGGTTTGCCAAGTAGCATTATTTCATATCGTGATTCTCGCTTTCTCAGTACCTTTTGGCGTACTCTTTGGTCTTTGTTGGGTTGCCAACTTCGTTTCTCCACTGCTTTCCACCCACAAACATATGGACAAACCGAAGTTGTCAATCGTACTTTGGTTCACTCACTTCACAGCTACTTCTCCAAAAACAAACAGTGGGATACATATTTGCACATCATTCAACATAGTTACAATCCAGCAACACACTCCTCAACTGGTTTCTCACCTTTTGAGGTTTGCTTTGGGTTTCAACCAAGTGCACCCTCTGAGATGCCATTGACAATCACCCCTTCTGGGTCTGCACATCAACAACAGGAACAAAAATCAGCTCATCATTTTATACACTCCATTTCTCAATGCCAAGCTCAAGTAATTGCTTCTTTGCAAGCAGCCCAAGCTCGTGCCAAACAGAGACATGACAAGCAGCGAACACACTTGTCTTTTCAACCTGGAGATCGTGTGTGGCTCTTGTTGGACAAGCAACGCTTCAAGGGCCAGCATCATAAGCTGCACCCTCTAAGATATGGCCCATATACTGTTCTGGAACGCATTGGAGAAAATGCATATCGCTTGGACTTGCCTTCCCAGCTTGGCATCCACGATGTTCTTAATGTTAATAATCTCAAATTATTTGAACCACGTCTCCTTGAAGAATCTGCTACAATTCATCATCCGGTTGATAATATTCCATATTTTCAGCCTCCTCTACTCAAAGATACGATTATGGACTTCAAGAAACGGGATACACGACATCAGCCATACTTCTCCTATTTGGTTGGTCGGAAAGGACACACACCAGCACAGGCCAAATGGATCAATGCAGAAAAATTGCAACGCAATTTCCCTCAGTTGGTGGAGGAAGTCGGGATGCTTCCTGATCTAAACAGGGAGGAATTGGGCAACCAGAAAGGACACAAAAATCAGCAACATCTCACTGATTGGGCAACCAAGAAAAAGCGTACTATTTTGGAAACATCCAAGAATAAAAAGGGAAACATCTGAAAAAGGGAAACATCTAAAATATATGGGTTTTATCTAATTAAGCAGTTTGTTTCTTTTTATCTTTTGTAATAAGAAGAATGAGGGCGTTGTTTTAAAATAGGCTCATCTCTTCTTCCTGAATAATATAGTGGCATTGTTTTGCAGACCTGCGTATTCCAATCTTTGTGACTACAGGCTTTCTTGTAGTTCTCTGTTTATTTTATTAATTTTCAGATCTGCTGTTTATCAATTAGTCTTTGTGTCTACAGTCTGTTCTGTGGTTCTCTGTTTATTTTTATTTTTCAGATCTGCAAGCAGATCAGCTTCCTTGAACGGTGGGGTTTCAGAGGGATCACTTTTTCAAACTGTTGAACTTTGATAAACTTATTTATTGAAATTTTAATAATTTAGGTTATTTTAAAATGGTAAAAAACTTAAATACAAAATTATATGGTAAAAATTCCAATATCAAATAATATGTTCTATGAGTAACAATTACCGCTCTTCCTTTACAATTGGAAAACGATTTTGATTAAGGGAACTTCTCTCTCCCATTACAATTAGGCAATTAGCATATTGGTTAATAGAACTTTGGGGAAACATGTATTTTGCATCAGAGTCAAATTTTTTCCTGATTTATTCAAATTTTCATATTAAAATGTTAACTTTTCGTATTAAATTTAAATTGAGTCATAAATTTTTTAAGTTATATGTTTAAAATTTCCTTTAATAACTTTACACAAAATATCTATGAAGATATTTATTCTTTCCTCAAAAAAATGTTTTTTCATATCTTAATTTATTATTTTTTCTCAAGAAAAAATAAGATGTTTGCATTCTTAAATTAAATAGAGATTATATTTTCATCATTTTCTATTCACAAATTGAATGAAAATTACATTTTTGATGTATACACTTCACTTAATAGTACTAATCTAAATCATTTATATACCACTGAAAAACAATCATTAATCCTATCTTTTTATACTTAGAACAATTTACCCTCATGTCATACCCCTTTCACTTTCTTGATTTTAACTTCATGCCACACCCTAGAGAAGGTTCTACAATGTCTAATTATAATTCCAAATTTTACTTTTCAAAGTGATAATGAGTAAATAATTCCTTATAAGAATGAATGTTGTTAGATTCATTAATTCCTTTCATCTTTTCTAGAGGTAGCTCATTTTCCAGTGCTCCTCACAATAATGAAGGCTCCACAATCATATCATCTTCTCTATTTTCTAAGGTAATATATTATTCCTTAATTTATAGTTTGGAAATTATGTCAGTTTATCATCTATATCATTTGGAAAAGGTTTTTGACAAGATTGTTAGTGTATTGATTTTTATTTTTGTTCTTTGATCCTTGTATAGTGAGCTTGTGTTTGGTGGAATTAACCCTAGAGATGTTTTGTTTGTTGGGAATGCCCATCCAAAATCCTCCTTATGTAGGATCATTTTGCTGAGTAGACACTAGTTCATCTCATCACATCATGATAATATGTAGAAAGACACAACTTACTGATCTAGAATTGATCCAAGACAAATAATTAAGGTATTACAGACTCATGTGCATGGATGTGCCTATGTTATTTTGTGCAACGAATCGATAAGATTGTGAAATACACAAGCACTAAAGCAGTTAAGGAAAACATAAAAGGCAAACATATAAACACAACAAGTTTAATAAGGAGTTCACCTAATACTCCTGGTCCAACGTTCAGTGGTGGCCTCTCTATTATGTTTTCAAAGTAGAGTTTCTACAACAGTGAGCTCGATTTGAGTCTCACACAGCAGATATAAATCAGCAGAACTGTACTTGGATCCCGCAAGTCTTTGGAGTACACGCACTCTCCTTACTAATTATCGACCTCTATTGGTCACAATAGTATGAACCCAATCTGAGACTCATACACGACATACATTATAGAGGAGTACACTTGAACCTTTGAACCTTTCTCTAGAGTACACAAACTCTCTGACTTTCTCTATCTTTCTCTAGATCAATGCTGCCTTTGCTTCTGCAGGTCAGCTTGACTTCTTCTCTCTGCACTTAGCTTGCTTGCCTCTCAACTCGCTTCCTTTTTCTCTCTATCAGTTCATGGATTTTAAGCCAATATGCTTTCTGACTGTTCTTTCTGCTTCCCGGATTTCCAGTTCCCCTGCCTTTGTCCATTTGAATCCCTCTATTTTGTGTACTCATCATTGTATAACGCCTCACAGGGAGGTGGCCACCTATTTCATAACAAACTGAGTGTCAGTTCTCTTGGATGTTTTCAAAACAACCATTTAATATGTTGACTCCAAGAATTCCCGTGAAACACCACCTTCTGCCAATGCATCGTCCACATCGAACTTCAAATCCTATACAACCTTTCCCGTTTGCGTCGTCAAATCTGGTTATCCATTGAAACACATCTCCGCCATTGATTTGGGGCCTCCAAATCCAATTGTCTTCGTCCATATCAGGCAGATAAGTAGCAAGATGTTTATCCGTATGATGTGAGCAGTTTTCTCTCTCTTCCATTGGACGCATGGTAGCTATTGTGTGGCATTGAGCAGGACTCAGTTGAAACCGCTTACTGCTCGAAACCCTTTTAGATATCCTGTCGATTTTTGTGGGACCTCACTTCTGATGGAATTGGTATGATATCTATTGCATTTTATGATTTTTTTGGTTCGGGTGCTTGCGGCCTTTCCTTCTTTGAGGGGTTTGCCCTGCGATATGCAATTAGTGATAGCGATTAGCGAGTTGTCGCTAATCGCATATCAGAAAATACCCCCATTTCTCCCTCTGGTTTTGCTAATTTGTGATAGCGCACATTACCATGGGCCGACGGTCTGCATGCTTGACCGACAGTCCTCGTTGCTCCGTGTTGATCACCAACTTCAACTGTTTCGAGGATACCTCCAATAGCTTGATGTTTATAAGACTTGTAGCCTTTGGCATAATTTGAAGAGTTCATGAAAACTTAAAGAGTGTCCTACGATCCAATTTGGATCACTTACTATGCTCAAAATTAGGTTTTTTGAATATTTCCATTGTATTCTTGATATTTTTAGAGTTAATAAATGACAAATATGAAAAGGCAAAACTAGAAGGAAAACATAAATGGCCATATTACTAATATACATAATGAGAGGGTCAATCTAACTTCAAGAATCCATTCTATGAATCCAATCATTCATATTTATTTCTTTGAATTAGGAAAAAATTGGGTTTGTTATTACAAGAGAAAGATTCAAGTTAACAAGGTATCAAAGTGGATTTTAGTGGGAATGTTCTTTAGGTTATAATGTAGTTGTAAATATATCCATTCTCTTAGGCCTATCACACATACACACACATAGATATATTCATATGTAATTTCCATTCAGTTTCCTTTATTTACAATAAAATTGTCTATAATAAACTTGCCACATTTATTTTTATGGTAAAAGTTAAGGGTTTTGATAACAATTGAGATCATTTTTTCCATCCTAAGGGCCACTAGTTTGTACATTAATTATTTTGCCATATTTTCTTAATAAATTGATCTATAAAATGTCATGGATATTTCATTATAATAGTTCTTCATAATATATCATACAATATTATCTATTCTCTTGTTATGTGGAATTTTACTTTAGATTTCATATTTAAAATTACTAGGAAAAATTACAAAATGTTGAAATAAACTAGAACTAAGATGAAAAAAACTAACAAGTAACACACCATCCATACAATGAACATTGCTACATACCCTAGAAAAATCCAATAGAGGAAAGAAATATGTAGAACACGATGAATGTTCTTCACTATTTTCTTCTTGTTTATGATATGAAGATATAAATAAAGTGTAATCATTATGGATTTGTTGGAGATACCGTGGTCTCTACGACTATGGAAAATATTTTAAGTCAGTTTTACTTCAATACCTCACTCGTAGATTTTATATTCAACTATGGAAAATTCAACATTAAAATATGAATGGAACCATTTCCCATAGGCTTATAGAACAATATTTAATACCTAAGGTTAGGGATAAGGTTTTTGCATTCCCTAATTCTCTATTATGATTAGGATTTTGTGACATGTAAAATATTCTTAAAATACCACAAGTAACTACCTCCACACATCCGTGTAATTAAAATTTGCATGATTCAATTTGGTTACAAATAAAATGGATTAAGTGTTTTTTGAATGTATTTTATCTTCAATTTTTTTTATGAAATTTGAATTAACAATTAGATATGAACTCCCAACTAATTTTATTTTATCAATAGTGCATGGAATTATTCTGGAGTGAGTGTCGGCGGATTTTTTATTATTTTTATAACTATTTAAGAATACATTTTTTTCCAAACAATCCAAAGAGTAGTTATCAACTATGGATTTGGATAAATCTTGGAATATAACTTAACTAAAAAATATATTACAGAAATTAATAGTTGGTAAATTTAATTACAATAATTTCATTCCTTCCCCAACCATATGATGTAGACTTCAAGAAGGTTTACTCACACAAAAATAATTCTATTCCTTGCCAAACCATATGATGTAGACTTCAAGAAGGGTTACTCTTGTAAATGGGTATAAATTTGTAAAAGGCTTAACAAACTGAAAATCAATGGCACCAATCTTATAGTTGAAGATATTGGTCGTCACGTATAAGTTTAATTGTGACATGGAAAATACTTTTAATAAGATATCAACTCACCCATGCCTTTGTTAATATCTATTTTGTATGGTTATTTGATTTTTAGTTCTCATTTTTTTAATAGATAAGGTTGTTGGTGCTTACTTATGGTAGGAGAATCCCAAGTGCAAAATTATTTGCTAGAATAGATATAGTTGATGCTAATATAGTGAAGTGAGTTGATAATTGATTCATTTTTCACGGGGTTAGTTATATGGATCTTGCATATTGTCCCCATGAATAGGCACTTAAGAGGCAACAATCTTTTTTTTCAAGACTTGTATTTCATGAGTTTATTTTTTTGTACCTACAAGATGTTGTTATTGTAGCAATGGACCTATTTAGAAAATTCCTAACTAGAAATGGTTCTGACATCCCAGTTACTCGCTCTGTTACTAGATCAATTGTTCATTGTCCCTAAAACAATGAATATTTCTTGTTAGCCTTGTCTTGAATTTGAACATATTACATTGAATAATGAGAACAAAAAAACTAATATATTTTTTTTAAACGAGATGGCAGGTCTTATAGTGTCAACATTGTTATATGCTAGTATCTTAATATCTATGTAGTTTTCGTGTCAATTGAAATGCAATGCACTTATTTGGGGTAATTGTATAAATTATGACTAGAAAATTGAGACCATTCTAAAATATTTTCCTCAAAAATACACATTGAGTGTCATATGGAGTGAACCAGTAATGGGGTAGTATACCAGTAGCTCCAGGGAAATATGTGAAGTTACAACAACTAGACCTATTTTTGGCACCTAATCCTTGTGATTGGGTGAATTTATGTAAATAGATAAATAAGAAATTTGAACAGTCATCGGGAGATGAACTAAACAACCTCTCCCTCATGTATATAATGAAGACCTACCTGATGGAATATAACACACGAATCATTTTTGTCTTATGGAGTTACTACCTGGCCTGACATGGTATCAGAGCCAGCTCCTTTTTTTAGCCTTTATGCCCTTTGTAACTCCCTATTCTACTACTATGCTTGTCTGCTCTCCATTCAAAATAGCCTTCCATACAGAGCATTGTCTCTCCATTCAAAAACGCTGCCTATTCATCAATTTTGGTAGGCTACTCCACGCAGTCACCTAAACGCTGCTGCCACAGTCACATAAATGCTGCTGCCACAGTCACCAGAACACTACTCCACGCAGGTTCTCCTGTAAACTCTAGAAACTCTATGTTAATTCTTTGAAAGAAAATTGTTGAAATGTATGAAGTCGATTGTTGCCCTAAGTAATGAGTTGAAGCTGCCATAACAATCGTGCACAGTTGTGGGGGTGAAGATCATTTTATTTTATTGAATGAATGCTAGTCGAAACTCCTGCTTTGGTTTGTATGTGCTGAAGAGAGCAGCGTATGATGGAATGCTTCTTCTTTGAAATGGTACGGTTCGTTCAAATCGTTGTGTGAATCCTACATTAATGTTATGCTGGGAAATTTTAAATGATATGATGCATGAATCCTTAAAAGCCATATGATAGTTGCAATGCTATTATACATGGTTGTCATATGCTGGTGTACCTCTCTTTCTTGAAGGTCGTTCTGTGAGTGAAGTGGGTATGTTGTATGGTATTTGATATATATTGCAGCGAAACATATTTGATATATATTGTGCATTGAATATTTTTAAAGGGTCCATATGGTAGCTACAATCTTCCACCTTTTTCTGTTGCCTTTTCATGTAAAACAATTCAAGAATGTTGCAAAAAATGATGAGGATGAAATTTGAAAATTATCTGAGAATGCATAGCTAATCTATGTTTTATATTTTAATTAAAGACGAAGACTATACATGGAGAAAATACCCTTTTGAAATTAAAAAAAACAAAATTACCACCAGAAGTACAAATTTACTGTATATTGGTAGAAGTATCTTTTTTTATCAGAAGAAGTTTTTTTTTACAAAATGCATTCAATCATATCCATGGCGGGAATAGTTCTCACTGGTAAGGAGAACTATCCTAAATGGTCTCGGGTGATAAAATACACCCTCATTTTTAATGAGTTGGGGAAAGGAGTGTGTGTCGAAGACAAAGTCAATGAACCAGATAGCCTACCTCAGACAAAGAACTCATCATTTGGGAAAGCAAGAACAACAAAGCTTATGCATTAATCACAGCATCTATAAATGAAGAGGTGATTCGCCATATTTCGTCATATTCAACTACCTTTGAAGCCTTACAAAAGTTGAAAGAACTCTATGACTCGAATTCTGGACTTGAAGTTGTTCAACTCATGATTAAACTCTTCACTCTTGAACTGCAAAATAATAATCCTCTTGCTCTTGCATCTGAGGTAAAGTCTATAATGCATGATATCAAATCCACTAAGGTTGAATTGGATATTCCTATTATTTCTTTTGTCAAGGAACTTTATCCTACTTACTCCAATTATCTTGAGTCATTGCAAGTAAATGAAAATCTCAAAGATATAACCTTTTACTCTCTTGTGAAAAAGTTTGCTGAAAGAGAGAAAGATTTTGGAAAGAAGACAGCCCCTGAGTCTTTTGAAGAGGCTGTGTGCCTTGCTCATAAAAAAAAGCATCCTACTCAATATTCTATAAGAGGAAGAGGTGGTCGAAGAGGAAGAGGAAGATATTTCAGAGGCAGGGGGGGGCAGACATTCTCAAGGATAAAAGGCAAATTTCCACTGCATACACTGTAAAAGAAATGGATCACATGATGCCTCTACATGCAAGCTACCATGGGACAAAATTGAGCAAAAAAGAAACCAACATAAAGGTAAAACTAATGATACAGACAAAGGTAAGGCACCTGAATCTGCTCACTATGTTGTGGCACAATGTCACATTGTAGTAAATGAAGATTTATTTAATGCTTCACTTGCTTCTTGGAAAAATGATTGGTTGCTTGATTCAGGAGCAACCTACCACATGACTCATAGAATTTTTTTTTTGAAGATTTCACTGATAATGTTGATGGAGCAGTATACTTTGCAAACCAATCAAAAATCAAGCCATCAGGGCTTGGCACAATCAGGCTTAAATTTCCTGGTCTTCCAGACTTTCTTCTTCATAATATTCTATATCTCCCACTGCTCAAGAGAAACTTGTTGTCCTTGGTCCACATCCACCAGCAAGGTCACTCCATTCATATGTTTGATGGCAAGATTGAGGTAAGAAAAGCATCTGACCACTCACTTTTCATTAGGCGAATAGAAGAAGAAAGGCTTCTCAAGCTGCAAGGAACCTCTGCTCATACACAAAAATTCTCATCATGAAGAAGGTGCACTTCCATCAAGTTTATTATGGCATGCTAGATTTGGACATTTGAACTATGACAGTCTCTGCTTATTGAGGAAAAATGGTGTTGTTGGTTTGCCTACAATTCCTAGGAAACTTAAGCAATGTGATGCTTGCATTATAGGAAAGCATAGCAAACAGTGTTTTCATGATTCACATTCAAGAGCGCATAGAAAACTTGAATTCATTCATTCAGATTTATGTGGTCCAATGCCTATTCCTTCTACAAATGGAAATAAATATATCATGACATTTATTGATGACTACACCAGAATGTGTTGGTTTTATTTATTGAAGAACAAATCTGATGCTTTTCAAACATTCAAGAATTTTCATAAATGGATTGAAAATGATGCACAATCTCATATTGGGTCTATTCACACTGATAATGGAAAAGAATACACATCAAATGAATTTCAAAACTATCTTCACCAACATGGGATCAAACATCAAACAACTGTGCCTTATAATCCCCAACAGAATGGTGTAGCTGAAAGAATGAATAGGAAAATCTTTAATATGGTACGACCCATGCTCTTCTTCAAAAATGTAAAGATAATGTTTTGAGCTGATGTTGTTGTATGTGCTGCATATATAAAGAATAGATGTCCATCTAATGCTATAAGAAACAAGACTCCATATGAAATGTGGCATGGACATGTTCCTTTGATAAATCATCTCAGGGTCGTTGGTTCCACCTGTTATGCCTTGATACCAAAGGTACATAGAAACAAACTTGGTGCTAGAAGTTGTAAGTGTATCTTTCTGGGGTATTCAAACACCGCCAAAGCATACCTCCTCTCTGATGAAGTAAATAAAAAGTTTGTTGTATCTAGAGATGTAATTTTTCTCGAATCATCCAAAACTGATAATGTTGTTGAGCGACAACTTGATTTCTTGGATAGATTTGCAAAAGCAAAATCATTTCAAGAATTTGATATTAGATTCCACATCTTGAAGGGGGGATTCCTATACTAGATCAACACGTGGAATCTTCTTCTGAAGAACACTCTCCCCCACATGAAGCTCCAACAACAGATGACACTTTAAGTGATGTGATTGATAGAATTAGGAGACTCAATCTTGATTCAATCAGATCTCAATTAGCGGAGCAGCCTGGACCATCTGAAAAATATCCCCCAAAGTGGTTGACAAAGATATTGAAAGTGTTCATCCTAATGAGCTTTGAAAGACACGAACTAGAAATTCAAACCGGCAAAATGTAGGTGATGTGGATGACTCTGATTCACCTGTTGATACGGATGTTTCTTATGAATGTGAATTGAACTTGTCTACATATTTTGAACCAACTTCCTTTAAAGAAGCTGCTTCTCATGATGAATGGAAAGAAGCAATGCAAAGGGAGTATGATGCCCTCATAAAGAATGACACTTGGAAGCTGGTTGATCCTCCATGAGGAACCAAACCAATTGGCTGCAAGTGGGTCTACAAGAATAAGTATAAAGTTGATGGCTCACTTGACAAGCACAAAGCTAGGCTTGTGGAAAAAGGTTTTTCACAGAAGGAAGGGGTTGATTATGAAGAGTCTTTTGCCCCCACAACAAAATGGGCTACCATCTAGACACTCTTTGCACTAGCAGCTCCGAATGGTTGGAAAGTCCACCAAATGGATGTAAAAACTGCCTTTTAAATGGAGATCTAAAGGAGATTTTTTTTTTGTCCCAGCCCAAAGGATTTACTGTGAAATGACATGAACATAAAGTATGAAAACTTTTGAAGTCCTTGTATGGCCTCAAACAAGCACTGCGAGCCTGGTATGAAAAACTAACTGAGCATCTTCTGAAACTCAATTTCAAACATTATGATCTTGATGATGCAACTTTATTTGTCAAGAAAGTTGGCAAAAGGTTGTATATCTTGTGGTATATGTAGATGATCTTTTGATGACAGGGAACAATGAAATCTACATTGCATCCATAAAGAAGGAATTGGTGAAATGTTTTGAAATGACTGATTTGGGCTATGTTCATTACTATCTTCGCATTGAAGTAACCCAACATCTGAAGTCCATATTTCTTTCTAAAAAGAAATACATTGGAGATCTGTTGAACAAGTTTGGCATGAAAAAGTGCAATCCTCTTACTACTCCAATGGAACAAAACTTAAAGCTCACATCTATTGAAGGAAAAGAATTTGAGGATGCAAGAAAGTATAGACAGCTTGTAGGAAGTCTCAACTACCTAACTACTACTAGACCAAACATTTCGTTTCCTCTTGGAATCCTCTCCAGGTTTATGAAAAAGCTTTGTGAGGGGCACTGGTCTACTGCAAAAAGATTTCTAAGGTACTTGAAGGGAACTCAAGACTTTGGAATCAAGTATACACAAGTGGATGACTTCAGCTTGATTGAATACTCTGATTCAGACTTCGATGGAGACAAAGAAACTGGAGTATCAACTTCAGGATATGCTATGAGTCTTGGATTAGGAGCTGTCTCCTGGAGATCACGCAAACAATTAGTTCCAGCAGATTCCACAATAGAAGCAGAATATGTGGCAGTAGCTGAAGCAACAAAAGAAATTGTTTGGCTCAGGAAAATTCTTGAAGATTTGTAGGTAAAACAAGTACAATCAACTCCACTCATGATTGAAAATACCTCTGCAATAAAGTTGGTCAAGAACCCAAAGTTCCGTGATCAAACGAATCACATCAATACTAAATATCATCTGATTCGATATCACATTGAGGCCAAAACAATCCATCTCCGTCATTGTTCCACAAATGTGCAAATTGCAGATATCTTCACCAAAGCACTTGGAAGAGAAAAGCTTGAACAATTTAGAATGATGCTTGGACTCACCAACATCCCTTCAGATTAAGGGGGGGAATGTTGACACCTAATCCTTGTGATTGGATGAATTTATGTAAATAGATAACTAAGAAATATGAACAATCATTGGGAGATGAACTGAACAGTCTCTCCCTCATGTATATAATGAAGACCTACCTGATGCAATATAACACACGAATCATTTTTGCCTTATGGAGTTTCTACCTGGCCTGACATCTATCATATAACATGCTCACAGGGCAGATGCCTCATGTTGGGTAACAATGCTTCAAGTTACATGTTAGGCCCCTATACTACTAGATTAACCCCTTATTGTTATTAGTACAACCCACTTATTATATTGATGTACCCATGTAGTGCCCATATTGTTACTATGGAGCCCC
>APFE030616009.1:35025-65397 GCA_000404065.3 Pinus taeda | reverse complement strand
AATGTAAAGGAGGTTGCCCCCTCGAAGAGGCTGAATTATAAGGCGTTGATCTATCTTTTCTATCTTTTCTTGAGCTGGTTTCATAACATTACAATGAATGACATCACTTGTCAGCTATTTCTTGTGTTTTTTTGTATGAGATGCATGTTAGATGACACATGGGAATTGTTTCCAGCGTTAGTGGCAGAGTGACGAATTTTTCGCATTGAATATTGCTTGTAGGGTTAAATTTTGTTTGAAGTAGAAGATGGCTATTTGTCAAATGCTTTCAATTATTATTTGCCTAGCCAATGAATATTGCCTAACTCTTTTGGGGCTAAACACGAAATTTCGTTTCAACCATTTGCCATCTAAGCTTTTCCTCTAGAAGGTAACAAAAAATCTTGTACCATGTCTTTTTCGTGAGAAGAGCTCAGATTTCTCAAGTTAAATTAAACTTGTTGTAAAGTTAAATTAATTTATTACTTGTTGTTAGACGCATCAATTTATGTTTAAACAGAGATAGTTCCAAACTAGACAACATCTAGATGGAAATTCATTTCACATCTCTCTTCATTTCCTTTGCAAACATTTGGTATAATTGCTAGTTATTTTAGCTATATTAATTATAGCCCCATTAATAACTTTTTTTTCTATGTAAAGACTAATTCTATTAATAAAGTAAAAATATAGTTACAAAGCAGTCGAGACCTCAGAGGAGGTTCAGAACAGTCCAGTAGGACAAACAAACAGTCCCAGAATTGGGATTTACCAAATACAGAAGCCCAGAGCTATATAGAGAAAACAGGGCAGAGTGATAGATCTAAAAAAAAAACAGATTATAATCTGTGACCATACTAACTGGACTGCCTAGTTGTTCATGAGCAAAATTACAGAGCCAAAAATTTGAGACTATAACATGGCTATGTGCCTGAGGTAGAAAGATGTTAACAAAAGCCATATAGGCATAAAAAAAAGGAGTGAAGAACATAGAGAGGACCAAAGAAGCAACCATAACCCAGGAGTCTTCAAATAGCTGAATCATTTTCCAGAATCTCCTCCTCCACAGAGCAAGGATAGCCCATCCACGTGTCGTCCACATTCTCCTTAAGGGCTGAGTCGCTGCCGTCTGGAGGAGCTGCCAACGGTTGCATGCTATCCGTGCCATCCGCCGGTCGAGCAGATCCTGGAACATTCTGTTGATTGCCATCTGGAGGCTTGGAGATGTCATTGGCATTTCCTTCAGCCTGCGAATTGCCACAATTGAACCGGAAACCCACATCTACCCTATGCTGCGCACAACCTCCTGGAGATTGAGATGAAGGGGTGTTCATATCAACAGAAGGCTGAGCTTCTTCCTCTGAGAAGATAACCGTAATGCTGGCCGAGAGGACAGGTTGGTTGAGGCGACTATGAAACATGAAATGGGTGGTTTGAAAGGAATTATGCGGGAGTGGCCTGCTGGTTTCAGAGGTGGGTGAAGCCGAAGCCAAAGGGATGACAAGCGGAGGAGCAGGCTGAGAGCGCCCACGACCTCCACCACTGCCACTTCGGCGACAGCTACCATGATGACGAACCATGGGCAAAGCAACAGGATAACCGGGAGGAGAAGAAGAGCAGGGAATAAAGTGGATGCCAGTGTGAGGGTGCCTGTAATGCCTGAAGAACGAGACATACAGAGCCACCTTTGAACCAATACAAGAATGTAAAACTGGACATAATTGCATGGGGGAAGGCGAGGGATAGATATTGACAAGGAGAGCCGAGGCAGCCATTAAATTAAAACTTGGTGAAATTTCTCGAGCCCTCTGCACATTCAATTCCGCGTGAGGAATAATCTACCTGGATTCAATATAAATTGTTTCCATCTGCGTGAAGGCCTGGGAAGATGCGCTGTTTTGCCACCTGCTATATGCTGATCCCTCATAAATTAAACTTTAATGCACCCACATCCGGATACCCCATTAATAATTTTAATATAATTGTAGTAATTATATACATATATATATAATGATTGTTAGTCTTTCTTTGAATAGGTAATAGTTCTGGTAACAAAACTCGCTCGAGGATCCTAGGTTTCATCCTTTCCGTATTTCTCTTCGCGTCCATTTTTTCAAACTTTTATCGCACATAGGTAAGTAAGAATTCTTAAAGACGCGAACATATTGTGGATTTCCATTTAAAATTGGTGGATAGAAAAATTCGATTTCAATTGTATAAAATAATGGTGTACATACAAGAAACTAATTCATATAATATATTTTGGTTTCTTCAATGTCTATGATATTTTAATGAGTTTAACGGGTTAGCACTTATTATTAAATTTTAACATTTTGATAGATACTTGCGAATAATATAAACCATTTCCATTTAAAATATAATACTTTAATTAATTTGAAAAATATCTGCAAATAAAATAAAACATTTTCGCTTGAAAATTTTAATCATTTTAATAGTCTAGTCTAGTGTAGTATGGAGGGATATAATTTTAAAATCTTGTTATGAAATTATTTTATTTATTTTGAAATAAAATTTCACCATTTTGAAATAATTCATGAATAATTTATAATATGGAGTGTTCAATCTGGTAGGTTTTGTATAATTAATTAATTATTTCACGTGTTATCTTTTTTATATGAATTTTTTTTAGGTTATATAGTTTTATCATTTTTGTTTTTTTTAATAAATTAAAATTTTTCATATACGATTTATTATTATTTATTTATTAACATTTTTTTAAGTTTGACAAGGCTATATCTTTATCGTCTCTAATATATCACTCCGATAGGGGTGGGGAATTAAACCAATTGCATCACATCAAGGAGTGTCTTAACAAAGGATGTCTAATATATCACCCCGATCGGGGCAAGGAATTAAATCAATTACATAACATCAAGGAGTGCCTTAACAAAACACCCAATAACTGTCTATCTAAGACCCCGTGGACATATATTTACTAAAATAATGTTAAAGAAAAATAAAATTTATGAGAAGGAAACCCCATATATATACTATTTTTTATAAAAAAACAATTTTCATATATATAATATAATAATGCTCTCAAGTTTTGCGGGTTAGTTTAAGTGGTTTAGTATTGTGAATTAGAACCAAAACATTATGGGGTAAGTTTTTGGGTTGACTATTATTACTAGCATAGATTTATTTAGCCATGGATCTAGCGGGCATCAAGAGAGATAAAATTTGATGTAGATTCACTAGATATATGTGTGGGCGTTGTGTTTAGGAGCCCTTATATCTACATTTTCATGGAGATCCAACTAATGCTACCACATCAATGACAAAAAAATATCCATCATCAAGATACTCAAGAAAAATTTGAAGATCTCAATGATAAGTGCTAACTAGGTAAAAAGTTGATTAGTTCTAGCAAAAAATATGTTTTGATACTTTTAAGAGAAAATTAGTATGTAGAAGAGTCCATGAGATCTAAGTCATCCCTAGAGGATTGAAGAAAATAAAAAGAACAATTGGAAAAGTTCTAGGTGTATAATGATGTGCTCTAAAAGCCTAAATGGATATGACCCAAGGGGGAACTGAAGCATGAGACACAATTATTTCTAAATTATCTATTTCAAAACATTGGGTTGTACAAGAAACCTATTATAGAGGTGAACAAGGTGAAGAAGCAGTTGTAGCAGCTATTGGACCAAGGTGCTATTCTACCAAATACCTCAACTTGTTGGCCCTCCATTATAATTGTGCCTATGAAGGATGTGACTCGATGGATGTGAATTGATAACAAGGCATTAAAAATAATTACCTCACGAAGAGGTACCTCCTACCCAAGATAAATGATATATTGAATTACTTGCAGAAACCTGAATACTTCATCAAGATAGAATTAAAGCCAAGATATCACTAGGTTTCATTTAGAGAAGAAGAAATGTCAAAAACCACCTTTAAAACCTAAGAAGGTTCATAAGAGTGGTAAGTCATGCTATCTAGCCTATGCAATGCACTGGCTACATTTATTAGGTTAACAAATGATATAATTTTCCCTTTTATAGATTCATTTATTATTGTTTATTTGGATTATATAATAGTATACAATGCAACTTAGGAGAAGAACTCTGCAGTATTTTATGTAGGTGGTAAGGACATTAAAGAATCACTAGCTACTAGAAAATATCAAGAAGTGTGAGTTTTCACAACAGTCTTTGGTGTATCTAAGATATGAAATAGGTGGTGCAGATATCAAGATTTGTATTTCCAAGATGGAGGTAATCATAAAGTAGTTGGTGCCTACCAATGTTTATAAGCTCAAGAGTTTCATTGGGATAACACAATAATTGAGGAAATTCATAGCCTCATTTTCACCAGTAATAACACCACTCCTTTCGTAATAACTAGTAGCAAGATTTTCTAGTGGGAAAGGTTTAATAGAGGGTCCTTGAGAAGAAGAAGATAGGTCAGGCATTGGTTCTAGCATTACAAAACTTGTTGTAGCCCTTTGAAGTGGAGATAGATGTGAGTGTGTATGCTAAGGGAGTGGTTTGGAAATAGGGAGGAAGGCCTATATGCTACCATTCTAGAGTATTTCATGGGTTGGTTCTCAACTACCCTACTTATGACAACGACCTCTATACCTTGGTTCTTGTTTTGAAAAAGTGAAAATGTTATTTAATAGTAAAGAATATAGTAATCTAGACATATCACAAACCACTACAATACCTACGGGCCTAGAGTAAGTTACAATAGGCAAGGTATTACAAGCGGGTTAGGTTTCTAAAAGAATTTAACTTAGTGATCAAGTATAAGAAGGGCATGATAAACAATTTATCCAACATGATTTCAAGGCCATCCACATCAAAGATAATATCTCTAGGAACTCTTATGTGAAAGGAGCCTCTAACACATAATGCATAAAAATTTCCATTTAAAAATGTTGATGGTTTCAAGGAGGTGTTTGAATAGTTGTAGATCAAGATTCACATCCCCAATGGTGACAACACAATTGACTACAATAACCAAAATGGGTTATTGTACAAGTTAGATGATTGTTTTGGTTTTAAAGGTGAGCGATTGCAACTGATCAGAGAGGTTGACATCTCTAAGGTTGTAAGCAATTTTGGTGTAAGGAAGAAAGTATTCGAATTGAATAGGTATGTGTATTGGTCTAGGATGCAAGAAGAGGTAGCTAGGTCAATGAAAAGATGCATTCTTTGTTGTACAATTATGCATAATAATATGAGAGAGGCTATACATCACCCCATACTTGTACCCACTTGTCCGTGGGAAAGAATTCCAATGGACTTTGTGGGAGTTTAAAAGCAATTAGGAAGGGACATGATCGGTAGTAGTTGAATGGCTCAATAAGATCTCCATTGTGATGCCTTATAGAAAACCATCGACGGGAAAGAAGTAGGAAACTTGTTCTTTGGACATGTCTCAGTGCACGTTGGGATACCAATGAGAATCGTTTTATATAAGGACACAAAATTTATCAATGCATTTTGGACTACATTATGGGAGAATATGGACACAAATTTGAAAAGGTATACAACATTTTATCACTAGACAAATGGGAAAATAGAAGTAGCCAGAAGGAATTTGGTAAATATTTTGAAGGGTTGTAATGAGAAACATTTGAAGACTTGGGAGGAGAAAATAATATAATATATATATAATATATATATTATATATATATATATTATATTTAATTGAGTAGTCCACACTTTATACAAGTAGGCCCCCACTCAAAACAAGTTTTTGATAATTTCTACCTTCACAATTGGATATTGCATATGTGAAACAAGGAGAGCAGGGAGGGAGGATATTTTAAGGGATTCCTGAAGGGTAAAAAAAAATATTGAGAAAATAAAGAAAATCCATATGTAGGTATAAGAGAAACCAAAAAATCTCAAGAAAAGTATAAGGCCTCACAAGATCTACATAGAATAGAGAATTCATTTAAGGTGTGAGATAAAGTATGGTTGCAATTGAATAAGGAGAGGCTATAGGGTCTTGGTATGAAAATAAATGCTCTACAATATGGTTTCTTTGAGGTGCTAGAAAAGGTGGGAGATAATACATAACATCTTAGTATACTAACATACCTCTCTATTTACTCTACGATGAATTTTGAAATTTTGGAACCCCGTGAGTAATTCATGGTCGATCATGAAGAGGAATATGTCCTCCCTTCTATAAATAGCTCTGCACAAAATGGTCACATAGAGTTGACATAGGATACAATTTTTTAGAATATGTCTAGAAATACATGATAGGGGTAAGATGAGCTTTGGAAAATCAAGTTGAAAGGATATATACAAAGTAATGTTGAATGGTACTTCAGGGATAAGGTAGAGGAAACATTTCCTCATCTCATTTAGTAAAAGATTTTGAGGAAAAAAATCCATGTAGAATGGAGAAGATGATCCATGAAATATACAAGAACACAACATAATATAGAAATTCCCATTTAAATAGAGATGCGATAGAAATAAAACTTCATTTCATTAATATCAAAGAACTAAAATATGCTTACATAAAGAAATAAAAATAAACTAGCTTGAGCAATGGTAGCTTATCTCTGAGAAGAGATGTGGTGGCTACGTGCCTCTGAATAGTGTTATAATGAGGCTCAAAGGCCTATTTATTATTCAAAAACAACAGAAAACCATAAACATCAAAAAACCTAACCCTAGGAGATGAAGTGCCAAAAGTTTGGGTCCTGTTTGGGTAAATTGGTACATCAATATCCTGAGGTCGTAACTTTGTCATACGATCTTTGCTTAGCTATCATAATACCTTGCTTTGAAGAGATTGAAGAGGAGGTCCAAAAAACTAGAAAACAAGTTTGGGACTTTTCAAATCTCATTGTTTTCCCCAAAAACTAGCTCTAGAAGTTTAGGACCCAAAAAATACCAAAAATGGTAAGTTGCGTTACAATTAAGGAAACTGAAAAGAATGAATGGTGGCGGTCCAAGTCAAATAGGTGGGTGACCACCCATATCCACCTAGATTAGCCTTCTCCCCTTATGAAGCAATAGTCCCCACTGCATTGAGTGCCTCCATGAGATGGGGAAACTTTTGTTGAACTTGGTGCGTATTGAGCTAGTTGCCTTGGTGCAAGAGTTGGTGAGCATTGATAATCCGATACAGTTGGATATTTTGTTGGTGAGCGTTCTTGATCTATGTTTTCATGATCTGATCAATTGTGGCATGTCCCATGTAGTCTTCGTTTAGCTCTGTTGGTGTTAGATGTCCTGCAATGTCTAATGTGTTCAATAATGGTGGAAAGTATGGTTGAAGGTGGTCCGCATTAGAGATTGGGTGTAGGCCAAGCAATGGAGGAATGTTGAGCATGAAACCATTTTCCCCTACAACCTTAGTGATGGTGTAAAACCTATATCAGAGTGGATGAATATTGTGTCGGGGCCCAAGGATGCGCTCCTTCTGCAATTGTAGCTAAACTTTGTCACCCACCTATAACTTGTGTGGCACCCGATGTTGATCATGATGCTGCTTATACCTAGCATTGGCTTGGTCCAATATGGAATGGACCTACTAGCGAATGTGTTGAATCTGCTCAATGAAGTTGTTAGCCCTATTAGCTTCAGACTGGAGGTGAGTCGAATCTTCCTGAGTAACTACAAATGGTATGGCTACATCAATGTGAAATAGTGGTCGGAATCCCAGCCCCACTTGAAAGGGGCTCTGGCCAGTTGAGCTATGGAGAGATTTGTTGTAGTTTTTTTGGACATAGGGGAGGCTTTCATCCCATGTGCATGGATTCTTTGAGTTGTACATATGCATAATGTGTATGACCATCTTGTTTATGACCTTTGTTTGGCCATTAGTTTGGGGGTGGAAAGTCATTGAATTAGTGAGCTTGGTATCCTACATCAACTAAAGAATTGACCAAAATGTACTTAGGAATCGATTGTCCTGATCTGAGATAATGGATTATGGGATCTCAAAATGTGCCAAAACACATTCAAATAGGAGCTTAACAGTGGCTTGTACTGTGATACTCTTCTTGTAGGCCACCAGAATGTCCATCTTAGAGAATTTGTTGATGACAATGAAAACATAATCGTTTCCATGCCTAGAAGGAGGAAGGCCCGACGTGTAATCCATGGAGATTGATTCCTAAGGTCAACTAGGAGTAGGAAGAGGAATATATAGGACTTGCTTCTTGATGTTCAGTTTGGAAATGGCGCAGGTAGTGCAGGATTAGATGTACTTACCAACAGCCTATTGAAGGTTTAGCCAATAAATATACTTCTACAACACTGCGACTATTTTCTCTACCCTAAAATGTTGAGCAGCCTGACTATAGTGCGCCTCCCAAATCATCTTGGCATGCTAGCTTGAAGGAACACAGATGTGTCCCACATGGCATAATAGTGCATCATGGTGGTTAAAATTTGGAACTTGCTTACCTTCTAGGAGTTTCTGGTATGTGCTTCTTAATCTTGGATCACTCTTGTAAAGATGCAACCATCTTGAAGTCTCATGCCCACAAGAATCCAAAAAAATTGTCAATGCCATGAACAGTGGTCACTTGAGGTAGTCTGCAACATTGTTGGTGCTTCCATTCTTGTACTTAATTTTCAAATGGAATTGTTGCAAGCATGTGGACAGTTTTTGATGGCAATTGTTTTGCAACTTCCTTTAGTCTGTAAGAACTACAGGGGTTGGTGGTCTATGTTGATGATCATTTCCTTCCCCAGAATGTAATAATTCCATTTTGGGTAGGCCTGCGCAACGAAATACATCTATTTTTCATAGGTGGTATAATTTCATATTGTTTCTTAAAGTGTCTCACAGCGATATGCCACTAGATGCCCCTACTGAGTAAGAACTACACCAATATCATAGTCATAGGCATCTGTCTTGATCTCAAATGGTTGTTGCAGGTTTGGAAATTGGAGCACTGGTGCAAAGCAGAGGCAATGCTTCAACTTGGAAAATTATTTATATTGGTATTCAAACCAAAATAACCTTGCCTTCGTTCCACTGTTACTGACTTGACTTAAAGGCCAAGTGATATGAGATAACCCCAACATGAACTTCTGACAGAAATTAGTGGAGATTTGTTAGAGTGGTTTGGATTGGCCAATCCAGAATTACCCTTATCTTGGTTGGGTCCACATGCATAGCATGCTCATCAATGATGTACCCTAGATATTGAACCTGGGTCATGCCAAAAGTGCATTTCTCCAAATTGGCACACAACTTATGTTATTGTAGGGTTTGAAGGAAATGTGGAATATGGTGGAGGTGCTCTTCCCAACTCTGTATGAAGATCAAGACGTCATCTAAACACACAACCATGAATTCATTGGTGATGATCACAATATTTCATCCATCGATATCGTGAATGTTATGGTGGCATTCGTCAACCCGAAAGGCATGAACAACCATTTGAAAAGGATCTCCTTGAATTTGAAGGCAATATTTCACACATTGGAAGGTTTGATAGGAAGTTTTTGATAACTTGACTTCAAGTCAATATTGCTGAAATATTTGGCTCCCTTGAGCTGGTCGAGAAGGTCATCAATCCATGGGATTGGGTACTTATTCCAGAAAGTGATCGTGTTCGGTGCCCACTACTCAATATAAAGTCTCTAGATTCCATCCTTCTTCTGTATCCATATAATCAAGCCCCCACAGGGTGATGGGCTTCGCCTAATGTTCCCTTTATGAAACAACGCCTAAATCTACTTAGTGGTCTCATTGTTCTCCAGAATAGAGTGCCAATAGATTAGTTCATTAGGCAACAATGCGCTTGAGATCAGATCGATGGAGTGCTTGACCTGATAGTGTAGAGGTACCCCTATAGTTGAGGTGAAAATGTCCCTATAATCCTCCACAAACTTGTCCATCTGTTGTTATTGTATGGTGGAGCCCTGTCTCGAAGTCGTGGCCACAACCTTCTTCTTGCCCTGATGGAGAATCATAAGGAAATTAAACATCCTGGTCTGGGAAATGATTTGATTGCATTTCTTTGCAGTGATCAAAGAGATAGCGGTAGGTGAGGCTACATTTGGTATCTTGTACAACTTATCACCCAAAGTAATAATCATAGATTGAGGTATACACTCATATATAGGATGTCGCTTCCAAAAGTATGGTTGTCTTAATAATACATCACAAACTTCAAGACGAGCAACATCACATAATACCTCATCCATGAAGGGCTTGATGTTATAGGGAAGGTGACACTACTAGCTAACTTGGGGAGCTCATCCATGGTGAAGCCACCTGATCGTGTACGTTTATGGATGTCTTATATTTGGTAGGCCCAGTGCTTCATGACCTCGGTTGAAATGAAGTTCGTTTGGCTCCTGTTGTCGACAAAGAACTGCAACAGAGAACCCTTCACCCACATTTGTGAGTGGAAGAGGCATTCCCCATCCTTTGGATCTTAATGTTGATTCTTCTGGATCTTATTGGTGTCCATGGTGGCACTGTGCTCCATGTTAATGATTTTCTTACCTTTGTCATTCCCCTTTTCGGGTTCCAACTCAGAGTTCAAACATGGGTCTAATTTAGAATCCTTTAGCTTGGCCACTAGTGACTTCTTGGGTTGACAATCACTTATGTTGTGAGTGGAGATCTTATGGAACTCACACGATTTTCTTGTGTCCTTATTTGTCTTCGTGGTGTTGTTCTCTGCTTGTGGATTTTGCGGGATTTCCTTGGTCGTCCCACCTTGGATTTGTACTTTACAATGTGGTTTGGAGGCACCTTTTCCTTACTTCATATTTGTAGATTCAAAGTCACGCTTCTTTTGTTTAAACTTATACTCAATATTAACAGTCTATTGGTACGCTGTACGGAGCAAGGAGATGTCTAGGAATTCCATCTCATCTTGAATGTACTTGTGTAGACATTCGCGGTACTTGAGTACCAAAATTTAATCAAAATCATTGATACCCATCTTCATGCGAAGGGTATGGAAAACATTTGTAAACTATGAAACATCTTGGTACCTTGTAATGCAGGATTACCACTGCACATACCCATAGTATGCATAAATACATATGTCCCAGTTTTGGACTCTCAAAGGAGTCAAATCTTCAAACCATAAATGATTAAGGCCCCTTTATCATTGTTTCCTTTGTATCGGAACTCAATCGCCTTGCTTAAACCTCCTATCGAGACTATGTATCTCCTCATAACCTTCATTATCCCTTTCATTAAATCTCTCCATTAAGTGTTCCTTATCGGGACTTTAAAACCCTTCGTAACCTTCATACAACCCTTTAAGCGTATATATATAACCTTTCCCTTTAATACATTGGTTACATATTTTTTAACGTATAAACCTTTCATCGGTGCTATTTCCTTATAAAACCCATTTATAAAGGAAAACCCTGCAAAACATACCTTTTTCCGGCTCGGTACGGTCTCTATATAGATCCTGAGGTTAGCTTTATCGCAATTGGGTATCGGCCTTCCATGGCTCTTTAACACATATATAACTCATTACCCCTCTGATTCCGATATGCGACTATCGGAAGCGTTTAAATAACGCTTAAGCCTTTAAACACTTGGGTGCAACACTTTAACACAATACAAAGGAATACAAGGGAATTACATGAAATTCCACTCCAAATCACATAAGCGGATCTCAAATCTTATACATCTGCTTCTATAAAATCGTCGGGTCTACACCTCCAGTCGCTCCATAATGCTGCTCCTCTGAACTCCTATAAGCCTCATCTCTGATCACCGAAGCCTTCGATCAAATATTGATCATCCATTCTATCCTATGATCCAATGGTTGATATTACTCTTCATTATTTAAACTTGCGTGCCTATTCTCCACCATCGATCTGCACCCAACAGATCTATCGATTGTTGTTGATATGGGGTAGGTAACCAGTGCGAGGATTAACCGCCCAATAAAGTAGTTTCCTCTCTCCTCTCGCTACCACGCGTCATTTGATGAGTGGAATCAATGCTTGTCCTTCAATACTGATTACGGTTTTGAGGCCGCCCGAAATCCACTTTCATTGTTACAAAACCACCGATGCGATATTCCTCTGTCTCCTCTGCAATGGGCTCCTAGCCATTGATCTATAAGATCTAATGGTTGTTGTTCATCATTTCTTCACTTCACTGATCCTCCTTTCACTTGCGTTTTTACACTATTTCTTTAATTTTCTTTGTGGTTCGATTTTCTTAAAAGGTTCTAATCCTCTGCTATTTCTCACTCTTCCTCCTAGCTTAACTTTGTATGCTCCTTTGATCACTATCCTCCTCAATCCTTCGAATAGTTTCAATAATCCCTTACGATTCCTCTGAATCATTCCTCTCCTTGCGTAGTTCTTCAGAACTTTGCCTACAACCCTGATACAGATTCTACGAATTCATAAGTAATTCATTCATGAAGTACTCATTTCACACACACTGACATAGTGAGGAATAAACCTCTTATATATATATATATATAAATATATATATATATGATTATATTCGAGACTTCTTCATCTCACACAGGCCTATTCTTGAATATCATGGCCTCCTTTGATCTCTTCCCATATGCTTACATTTATGCCAGTGAGTTCTGTTGAACTCATCTTGGTTCGACTCCTAAAACTATTGAAATGAATTCTAAATCTTCTATCCACATCTACTTCAATTAATTCCTAAAAGCTCTCCTTAGTTCCTCAAATCATGGAACTGTTCTAAGAGTCCTATTTGACTTCTGACTCTTGTCATTTATTCACCACTCAGCTTCTCCTTTAATTCGAGATAATTTACCACTTCCTCTCATTATCTAATTAATTCCTATTCTATGCTCAGAAGCCTAATATTACATTAATTTCTCACTTAGGAATCCAATTTCCTAAAATACATGACCCCTTTTGTCTACTTAATTATAACGATTTTCTCTTGGGTTGAATGCTCCTGCATCAGACTCCCAAAGTAGAAAATATTCATGATCTCCTGATCATGTGTCTTCTGATCTTTGTCTTCCTAGATCCCACACTTTGTTTTGTAACTATCTAAATGTCTTGTTCCTTTGCTACTATACTTCTGTCGTATTCTTTTGCATCTTCTTCTTCTTATCAATCATGTTCAAGTTCTGATTGATCTTTCTTCCCGTTGCTACCATTTTCCTCCATTTGGACTGTTTCATCATCAGTTGCCACATTTATTCAATCTTTGTCTCCATTACATATTTGGACTGGCCCATATTCTACTTCTTACTTCTTCCTCTTTCTCTTTACTCCAGGTTGTTGCTGTTGTCCACTAGTTCTCCAATCTGCTATTCTTCTTCTTGTTTTTTTATTCTTGCTTCAACTCTTGCTATGACTCCTATGTTGTCTGCCTCCCTATCATCCTTACCCTCTTTCATGATTACCTCCTTTTATATTGAATCATGACTGTCTAGGACTCTCTCCAGCAATTGAGAATTTTTGTTCCATGGATTGAATTCTTCCATAGAATCTTCTTCTCTCATTTGTGCTAAATTTATTCTATCATTTGCAGCAAAACCTGCACTCACAAAACACTTGTTAAAATAAAAAACATAAGACTTCTGTGCCTTATCTTCCTTTGGCAACAATTATGTTTGCTACTCCATTTCTTTCTCCTTTGTTAACACATCAGTATGCTGATTTGAATTCACAAAAGAACTCATGACACTGTCAACTAGTCTCTCCTCCACATCATTTGTTCTAATGATGTCCTCCTACCCTTGTCCACTTTAGTGAACTCCTTTTTCTGCAATCATACTTTCATACTCTAAATTTTCCAGCAAATATTCCAGCAATGCAATTTCTTTGTGACACTTTGTGAGTATTTCATCATCACTGCCAATCCCAAGTTATTTATGCTGCAGTAAGTCACTGCTTCTCTCGTTTAAGAGACATTCTTCATCCTCATTTACATCAGAGTTTTTATCTTCTAAAAGATACTTCTCCATACTTCTGAAAACTTCAAAATATTATTTATCATCTACAAAACACTCGTTTATTAGTGTTCTTCCCCCCAAGGTTAAATCCTTTACACAGGTTCCTTCCTTCTTAACATCCCTCAGTAGATGTCCTTCTTCCTCAACAACTTCCATCGCTATTTCCACTGTTCCTATCATCATAGTGAACTGATGATCCTTTACTATGTTTTTAGCAAACATAGTCTCTTCTTCAAGCTTTCCTTTAATCTCTTATTGTTTATCTTCCCCAAGAGCTATCCTTGTCTCACCATCTGCATTATAATTTTCCTTTATGGTAGCTTCTATAGACTCATCCATAAACGTTTCCTTCTGTATGTAGTCAAATTATTCTTCTTCTGAGAAGTTTTCTTTGTCACCTTTTACTTCTAGATCTTCATCTACTCTGAAGATATCTTCAAAAGGCTACTTTTCTCGTACAATATCTGCCATCATACACAAATTAACAGTCTTAAAAATATAAGACTCTGTGGTCTCACTTGATGGTTCTACCATCATATCTCCTTGCTATTCTAAATCCTTCATATGATTCAAAAATTCTTCAATGGTCTCATCTTCAATATCTTCAAGCCCTTCACTTGGTTGCTTGATATCTTTCTCCATCTGCATATGAGACCTATCTATCTCATCTTCTTCCAATGCAGAATTTAGATTCTGCTTGTCTTCTTCATCCTTTATGACAATATCAACAAATTGTCCTTCTTTACATGTCTCACCTGCAAAAATACACAAATTTTCATATTTAAAATAATGTGACCCTTTGGCCTCACTTGAAGTTTCAGTCTCCAAGTCTTCATCTTCACTTTCTCCCAAAATTTCTCCCTATTCTAGTTTACCAATGTACTCTTCCATTTCGAACTCAGCTTCATTGAGTTTTCCGATTATCCACTTTACTTTCTTTTTTTGTATCCTTCTCTGTATCTCATGCCACTTCATTGGCTTCTTCCTCAAGACCCAACCTAGTCTCTAGCTTTCCTCTACTATCCTCCTTAATGCATCGAGTTGTTCTTTTAACTCTGCAATCTCCTTGTCAATTTCCTCTTGACTCATCCTCTTGCCATTTGGTTTGGCATTCTATTTCTTCATCTTTATTCTGTTGTGGCTTCTCTCTGAACCTCTACTATGACTATCAGTAGTCATATTCTTCTCCTCTTTCTTCATGAGCTCCTCATTTATCTACAACAAGCCTCTGCAACAGATAGTCCTCCTCGCTGCAATCTTACCTCAATAAGCTCTCCTCACTAAATATTTTGGTAAGCACGGGTCCTCTATTTGGAACATCCTCTCAAGCAACACCTTTTCTCCTTCTAGGCTTCTGCAATCTCTCACTCTCTCTTGATAACACTTCAGCTGTCCTCTCTGTCCAATCTCTTGTTGGATTTTTTTCAAGTTCACTACCACTTCTCCATCAGAGTATTTTCCTTACAATATCTTCAAGAACACATCTGGTTCTCCTTTCATAGCTTGTCTTGTTGTCACTTGTGCATTAGTGTAAAAACACACATTCTCAATTTAAAACAAAACATATTACCTCACTTTCAAGATCTCAGCATGATCTTGTTTCACCATTCCACCTATACTTTGAATGGATTTCCTCTGTCTCTTTCATCTACAAGTTATGCTACACATCATCTCTGTGTGCCTTCCTTCTGTCAGATTAGAATCTGATCCTTCCTTGCCTGCATAAACACCTTAACACATAACTCGGCTTTTAATTCTTTCACATAGAATTTCTCTGCTATGTTTAACCTCATCGGTTTTAATTACAAACCCACTTTGATACCACTATGATGTAGGGTTACACCTGCACATACCCACAATATGCATAAATACATCTATCCTAGGTATTTGACTCTCAAAGGAGTCAAATCCTCAAATGATAAATGATTAAGGCCCCTTTAACATCGATTCCTTTGTATCGGAACTCAATCACCCTGGTTAAACCTCCTGTTGGGACTATTTATCTCCTCATAACCTTCATTATCCCTTTTATTAAAGCTCTCCATTAATTATTCCTTATCAAGACTTTAAAACCCTTCGTAACCTTTATACAACCCTTGAAGATGCATATATATAACCTTTCCCTTTAATACAATGGTTACATATGTTTTAACGTTTAAACCTTTCATCGATGCTATTTCCTTATAAAACCCATTTTCAAAGGAAAACCCCGCAAAACATACCTTTTTCCGGCTTAGTACGGTCTCTGCGCAGATCTCAAGATTACCTTTATCACAATCAAATATTGGCCTTCCGTGGGTCTTTAACACATATATACCTCATCACCCCTCTGATTCCAATATGCGACTATCGAAAGCATTTAAATAAGGCTTAAGCCTTTAAACACTTGGGCGCAACACTTTAACACAATACAAAGGAATACAAGGTAAATACATGAAATTCCACTCTTAAAAACAAAAGCGGATCTCAAAGCTTATACATCTGCTTCTATAAAATCGTCACATCCACACCTTCAGTCACTCCACATCACTCCTCCTCTGAACTTTGATAAGCCCGATCTTCGATCACTGAAGCCTCCAATGAGATCTTGATCATCTGTTGTATCCTCCAATCCAATGGTTGATATTACTCCCGACTATTTAAACTTTCACGCCTATTCTCCACTGTCGATCTACACCCAACAGATCCGAAAACTGTTGTTGATATCGAGTAGGTAACAAGCGCGAGGATTAACTACCCGATAAAGTGGTTTCCTCTCTCCTCTCGCTGCCATGCATCGTTTGATGAGTGGAATCGATGCACATCCTTCAATACCACTTACAGGTTTGAGGTCGCCCGAAATCCACTTTCATTATTACAAAACCGCCGACGTAATATTCCTCTGTCTCCTCTGCGATTGCCTCCTAGCCATTGATCTATAAGATCTAACGGTTGTTGTTCATCATTTATTCACTTCACTAATCTTCCTTTCACTTGCGTTTTTGCTCTATTTCTTCAGTTTCACTTTGTGGTTAAGTTTTCTTCAAAGGTTCTCATCCTTTGCTATTTCGCTGCACACTCTTCCTCCTAGCTTAACATCATATGCTCCTTTGATCACTGTCCTCTTGGATCCTTGGAATGGATTCAATAATTCCTTATGATTCCTCTGAATCATTCCTCTCCTTGCATAGTTCCTCAGAACTTTTCCTGCAACCCTGATACACAACCTACAAGTTTATAAGTAATTCATTCATGAAGTACTCATTTCACGTAGAGGCATGTTCTTCAATATCATGGCCTCCCTTGAGCTCTGCCCATAGGCTTACATTTATGCCAGTGAGTTCTGTTGAAGTCATCCTGGTTCGACTCCTAAATCTATTGAACTGACTCCTAAATCCTCTGTCCACTTCTACTTCAATTACTTCCTAAAAGATCTCCTTAGTTCCTCGAATCATGGAATTATTCTAAGTGTCCTATTTGACTTTTGACTCTTGTCATTTATTCACCACTCAGGTTCTCCTTTAATTCGAGAGTATTTACCACTTCCTCTCATTATATAATTAATTCCTATTCTATGCTCAAAAGCCTAATATTACATTAATTTATCACTTAGGAATCCAATTTCCTAAAATACATGACCCCCTCTGTCTACATAATTACAAAGATTTTCTCTTGGGTTGAATGCTCCTGCATCACCTTCCCTGTTGTTTAGTGGTCCACTTTATGTATTTATCTTCATAGCTCCCAACATGGTAATATTGTTCCTTGATTTCTTCTTGGAAATAATTCGAAGTGGGTGCGATTGAATAAAGTGAGGATTCCCTCTCGTCCTTTTGTTCATAGTAGGTTTATCACTAGTCCTTGACATGTGGGGTGGCTTTGAGAAGTGAAAAGGTAATATTTTCCCAATTCGAAAAGTCATGAACTGAAAAATATACTTCCAATAGATTTAACCATTTATCTATGGCATCTGCATCTATCTAGCCCTCACATATGGGAATATCAAGTTAACTTGTAGCTTAAACGGATTGGTGCCTCTAGAGTGGTTGCAAGATGAAGATGTGTTGTTTGTGGGTATATGACAAAGGATCTGGGCAAAGTTATCCATCCTCTTATTCCTTTGTCGCTCGAGGGCTTCCTCGAGCAATATTTTGAAAGGATCTCCTACCTGCTCATCTTTACTTTCCTCCACCATGGGATGTCATCAGGTTTTGTGACACTGGTCTTGTAAACCTTCAACCAGATAAAGCCCTAAATCCTTATACCCTGACCTCGTTTGGGACATCCAAATAAAAATAAATAAAAAGTAGACCACTTTGATACCACTGATCTAGACATATGCAGGAACATAATAAAATACAAAAATGCCCATATACACAAAGATGCGGTAGAACTGAAATATGTTTACAGACATAAATAAAAATAAACTAGCTCAGGTGATGGTAGCTTATCTCTGATAAGAGATGTGGTGGCTACATGCCCCTGAAATGCGTTACAATGAGGTTGAAAGGCCTATTTATTATTGAGAAATAGTGGAAAACCCTAAACATCCAAAAACGTAACCCTAGGAGACTAAATGCCAAAATTGTGAGCCACGTTTGGGTAAATTGGTACACCAAGTTCCTGGGTCGTAACTTTGGCATTTGATCTTCGTTTGCATATCATAATGCCTTGTTTCGAATATTTCAAAGAGGAGGCCAAAAAGGAATTGGAAAACGAGTTTGGGAATTTTGTAGTCTTTCCATTTTCCCTAAAACTTTTTTTAGTTCCTCAAAACGGCTCCGAAAGTTTAGGACCCAAAAAATGGCCAAAAATATTAAGTTGTGCTACAATTAAAGAAACTAAAAAGAAACAACAGTGGTGGTCCAAGTGGAATAGGTGGGTGGCCACTAATATCCACATAGATCACAAGTATGTTCTATAATGGTTCTATATAGTATTATTAATATATTTTAATGCATTTAGAGTAGAGAATTTATAGGCATCAACTTGGAGGGTCATTTTTATTGGTGGCGCTAGTTTGGAAAATTTCTGGTGAAAAACTTCATGAGCCATTTCTAGGAATTAAATGAATACCTTTCATGGTCCTCAAGTTTTGAATGTAACTATTTTCCATTATCTACACAATATGCTTACAACAATGCAAGAATGACCTCAACCAGAAGCAACATGAGAACTCTATGCCTTTCGTATGTTGACTTATCAAAATTGACCTCCATAATTCAGGAGGATGCCACATCATCTCTTACTACTCATGGAAAATGGGGAATCCATGTGAGAACTATGAAAAATGCATTATGAGGGGAAACTCGTAACTCATATTAGGCTAAATCTAACCCCTAGTTTTCTACTAGGCTATGTTATAATTGGACCACTAGGAGGGAAAGGGGTTCCATTCTATTCAACTAGATTTTGTTCCCTAGATGGGTAGAGTAGTTGAGAGTGGATAGAAGGAGAGAAAACAAAGAGGTTTTTTGTACTTTAGAAACAAACAGGCCATAGGCCTCACTTCTTTACACTTGGATCCATTTCAATTTAGAGAAAGGGCGAGCAAAGACTCACCTTACCTCACCTTATAGTTAGGTTTTCTCTCATACATATTTCCCTAGTCATATAATCTATTATTATGGTTGTTACCAATTATATTTGTCTATATTATATATTTTATGTATTTCATATATTTTATGCATGAGGATAACACATTAATTAACAAATCCATAAATGCAAGGAAGAATTAGCCCTCATATTGTATATTTAATTTTTTCATTTCCTCTTATTAGATTAGTTATGATGAAATATCTAGTGTAATATTTATGGAAGTTTACAAGTCAATAAATCTAAGGATTTGATTCTTAGTAGAAATCAAATTTCTGATACCATTCTTTAAAACCAGAAAATAAACAAACCATGCATGTTATTAGTAGGGTCATGAGAATTCTAAGAAAGATAAATAATTATGTAATGAAAATTACTTAGTAACATACAAATCATATGAAAATAAATAAATAACTTAAATAAACACATTGGAAATATAATTAAATATGAGCATAGAAATGACTTATATTTTAATGAAAGATTCACCAATTGACTATGAATATTAGACATTCCACCCAACCATAGTATCTATTGCACATTCATTTCCTAGAATAGGCCACCCCTAAGTTGATGCTATGGTACCACAAGTATGGGTGTCCAATCCATCTATTTCACTCATAGGTATTTAAGTCTCGATATTTCCCTAGTAAAAAAGTTTACATAATAGTAACAACTACCAAAGAAACATATCTAGTCCTAAGGAAATATCAACTTCCATTCCTTTTCCCCTTCATCCTACACAATTTGATGAGAGGAAACCCTTTCTCTTCAATGTAACTCATCAAGCTCCTCAATTTTCCTACAAGTCTCTAGTGCTACTAGTGAGAAAATGTCAATACTAGAAGATCTAGAGACAATTATCCCATCAATAGGAATTTCTTAGCTAGAACATAGATTAGTATTAACCCCTAGCCACAATAATGGATATTTTCTATAAAAAAAATCCTCTGTCCAAAATAAAAATCATGATAATGAAGGTGATGAATTGTGACTAATGACCCTTGAATGCCCCAAAAATGTAACGTTAAATATTGTTGCTATCATAGTGCCACATGGATTCCCCATGAAGTTCGCATACACACATTTTTGTTAAGAATTTATATATTAGTATAATAAAATATACATGAATGTGTATCCTATCTAGCTATCCCCGGTGATGGGATCATGGCCCTTATAATTCTTATCCTTCTCTATATACAGTGAGTGATGTATTTCGTTCATTGTTTTTGGAGCCAATTTATAGAAATACTCATTGTATTTTACTCATCTACAAAGAGACATTATTAAGTGCTCAGTTGAAAATTGGGATATTGCAATAATAAACTTGTATGTTTCATGGAACCAATCTCAACTACATAGAAAGAAGGAAACATAAAATCTAACTAACCAAAACCCTCCCTCAACTGAAAAAGAATTCAGATTAAAATAGTTGTCCTAGCAAGATGAACATCCTTGATAATGGATTTTCTTTCATGTGTAAGGGATGTGTTCTAATTCATCTCTAAATTCTTTATGTAGGATTGATGATTTTTGGAGCTAACCAACTCTTTAAATTTACATATCACCTCTGAGTTGTTCAATATTGATGACCCATTATCCACAATCAACAAAAATATATCATAGTTTCCAAACATAGGTTTATCATGAGTTGGCATTTTGGTAATTGAGGTAGTGCCTAATGTAAATATTTTTTCCCTCTTGGAAATTTTCCCTAAGAGTGATCCAATAAAATTATCTCCATCAAACCTTCACTTTTTTTTCCTTAATCAACTTCATTTCCAACTCTCAACGAAATTAAAAGGCTTATATAATATTTATTTTTTGGTGAAGATGGTTATAGTCTCAGAATCATGATTTCACATTGTGAAATATCATGTAGGTCCATTAAATCAAAGCCATGTGTTGTGACCGATTAAAACATATTTATCAAAGAGTTATTGCATAAATGACCACATATTTAAATTTTAAATAACCTATTTGAGTTTCTCATATATCGATATTCCATTTTTTTATTACCTTGTAGCATAAAATGATCCAAACAACTTGAAGCTATAGGAAACTCTGAGTGGTTTAAACATTCCCTCATGTTTTGGATCCTCTAGACATTGTTAGTATGGTTTCCTTATCTTTCCCTTTGTCAAGGAAGGAGAACTTCATCCTTTAACACCTTAATTATATTTTTTTCATGTAATGCTCATTTATTCTAAGTTCATCTTCTACTAATTTTTCTAAATTAAGATTATGCCATCTAGTTCATTTTTAACCTATCTATCCACAATAGATGGTTCCAATGTAGCATAAATGCACAGTGCAAATCTTCTAGATTCCATCAAGCTTATTAATGATCATATAACCCATACTATCACTTCACCACTAATGGAAACTAAGCTACACTCTAAGATTCACAAGTTTGATAGTCTACTTGGAGAGGATATGTCAAACAAAATTTCATCTTTGGTGCTTCTCCAAAACAATCATAGATCGTTATGCATGGGTTAGGTCATATTAATGCATCTCAAATAGGTTATTTGTAAAATGGTACATAGAAGAAATTTTTAGAACCCATACTTGCCTTGAGTGAATTGAGAAAGCTTCTTGACATTCTTTCAAATATTAATCCACGAGAATATCAAAATCAAAATTATCACCATTTTTTTTAAACCATTTCGACACATCACAAATCAAAACCGTGATCACTCTAGGTGAAATCCTTTGTGTAATTTTTATATCACATGCACCCTCCTCTTACATTTGGTTTTAAATTCACTCCTCTTCATTATCACTAAATAAATTACCACTATAATGCTTAAGTCGAGACATGACTCCAGCCTTAAGGTGTAACATTTAAACCTTATTAGGGAGTTTCTACTCATACTTACTCATGCTCCTTAGAATTTAACCTTTAACCAACCAACATAAAGGTAATATTTTAGTGGGTATTCGTCAAAGGATCTCAGAAAAGTTATTCATGCTCTTATTAATGATTCCATCAAGCTTATTAATGATCATATAAACCATACTATCACTTCACCACTAATGGAAACTAAGCTACACTCTAAGATTCACAAGTTTTATAGTCTACTTGGAGAGGATATGTCAAACAAAATTTCATCTTTGGTGCTTCTCCAAAACAATCATAGATCATTATGCATGGGTTAGGTCATATTAATGCATCTCAAATAGGTTATTTGTAAAATGGTACATAGAAGAAAGTTTTAAAACCCATACATGCCTTGAGTGAATTGAGAAAGCTTCTTGACATTCTTTCAAATATTAATCCATGAGAATATCAAAATCAAAATTATCACCATATTTTTGAAACCATTTCCACACATCACAAATCAAACCCATGATCACTCTAGGTGAAATCCTTTGTGTAATTTTTATATCACATGTGCCCTCTTCTTACATCTGGTTTTAAATTTACTCCTCTTCATTATCCCTAAATAAATTACCACTATAATGCTTAAGTCAAGACATAACTCCATCCTTAAGGTGTAACGTTTAAACCTTATTAGGGAATTTCTACTCATACTTACTAATGCTCCTTAGAATTTAACCTTTCACCAACCAACATAAAGGTAATATTTTAGTGGGTATTCGTCAAAGGATCTGGGCAAAGTTATCCATCCTCTTATTAATTATTCCATCAAGCTTATTAATGATCATATAAACCACACTATGACTTCACCACTAATGGAAAACTAAGCTACACTCTAAGATTCACAAGTTTTTTAGTCTACTTGGAGAGGATCTGTCAAACAAAATTTCATATTTGGTGCTTATCCAAAACAATCATAGATCATTATGCATGGGTTAGGTCATATTAATGCATCTCAAATAGGTTATTTGTAAAATGGTACATAGAAGAAAATTTTAGCACCCATACATGCCTTGAGTGAATTGAGAAAGCTTCTTGACATTCTTTCAAATACTAATCCACGAGAATATCAAAATCAAAATTGTCACCATTTTTTTGAAACCATTTCCACACATCACAAATCAAACCCATGATCACTCTAGGTGAAATCCTTTGTGCAATTTTTATATCACATGCGCCCTCTTACATTTGGTTTTAAATTCAGTCCTCTTCATTATCACTAAATAAATTACCACTATAATGCTTAATTCAAGATATGACTCCATCCTTAAGGTGTAACATTTAAACCTTATTAGGGAATTTCTACTCATACTTACTAATGCTCCTTAGAATTTAACCTTTCACCAACCAATATAAAGGTAGTATTTTAGTGTTGATATGTTTATTGGTTACCTTGTTTATACCACCAAGGAATGTGGTTTAGATTACTCTCTTCCCTAGTCCTAGTCAATATGGTAGGTAGGACTTCAGACAACTAGCCTAACAAGTTTCATGGCAATTACAATATTCATTATGTCAACCCAAAAATCCATTACGATGAATTACAACTCTCATATGTGAGTGTTTATATGTCCCACTTTTGGAAACATGCCCTCTAACATGTTCAGAACCCAAAAAGTGCCCAACCTTTCATGGAGTGGTTTCATCCTCTTTATATGGTTCTAGAAATTCTTATAGTATACCCTGCCTCATAATCCACATGAACTTTTTCTCTTTTACCTAACTAACACCCTCAATCCCATAACCCCCTTACTCCCATTTTATTGTTTTTTATCTTCTTCTGAATATGATCAATGTTTTTGTCAAGAAAGCACAACCAACCATTCAAATCCATAGGAAAAAGGGAAAAGAAAATAGTAATGAGAAGAACCCATATGAGAAGGATGACGTAAAGATAAATATGCCTAGTTAGACCATGCAGAATGGGGGAAACACTAAAAATGAAAAGCAAGATCAATATGATAACTTTATCAACTTTTTTGGCTTGTTCAAAAGTGCTTACACCATGTTTGGGGGTGCTTCACCAGATTTCTAGTACATGGTGTATAATTATTCCCTAGGAGCTCTGTCATGGGTTTGTTCGTTAGTTGTGGTCCATAATAGAATAGAATATTCAAAATGGCTTACTTTGTGATTGTATGACCTTATTTAGATGCTTACATGACATTCTTACCTAGAGTGTTCAATATATTTAGATAGCTTAGTGAGTTTACATTAAACCAACATGGAAGTAGTTCTTATTTGTATATTTCTAAATTTTATTTTTGGCTTATCCGAAAGAGATTCATGATTTACGTAATACTTTATAAAATGGTGGTTATCCATTGAGTTCCCCTCCATGGATCTTATTTGTATAATGTTGTACAATAAAGGAGGAAATTTCTTCATTCTAGAGGATAGTAATTGTCCCTAGACAACATGGGGTTTCCTGGAGGCTTGAAATTTACATTTTGATTCTTGGGTTATAATAGTGTTCATGTATTAGGAGTTGACCGAGTAAAATTACATGTAATATGAGGTTCATTAGAGTCATTAGAGGCTTTTGGGCCAGGAATTAAACACAAATCATAGAGAACCATTGCATTTGGAACTTTGGTCATTCACAAAATCATCTTAGGGCTTGGCAGGTGTAAGACTAGAGGTTTTTCTTAACATGTGTGAGTATACATGTGCCTTTTTAGATTTATTGGAAGCTAACATGCATATATATGTGTGCATGTCTGTATGTGTGTTGGTCCCCCTTTCCTATCATATACATAAAGGAAATTTCACATTCCTTGTTGTCATTCTTCTTTTAAAGATGTGACTAGGAGTAGAAAAGTCTCAATCTTTCTTATACATCATCTTTTATACTCTCACTCTCTCTCTCTCTCTTGAATTTCTTAGGTTTTCTTTGAAATTTTTGGAAAATAGTGAATATGAGTGTTGGTGTTCATCCCTTCGAAATTTTATGATGGCTTAAAGATGAAACCCTACATTATATCAGTTGAAGTATGACTCAAGTTAAGAAAAAGAGGAGACACTTTTCATTGGAGGAGATGCATCCATGGTTCATACTTGTTGGGGCTCCTTGGTATTAGTTGTGGTTTTCATAGTGATGATTTCGGAGGTATAGGTGATTGTACAATATTTTTAATAAATCTATAGTATGTACATGAAATTCATATTTATAAATAGTAATCAAGATGCAAGATATCCAATACATTTGTAATTGCATATTTGCTTCTCAACCATCAATTTCATCATGATTTTCTAATTCTAACAATTATATGTGTCATAAATTTCACATAACTTAATGCTAAATGTATTGTGTTTTAACATTTATATTTAAAAAGATTAGATAAATTAAAAGCTATTTTACAATTTTTATAATTTTTATCATATTTCTTATATGTCTCACTAATATTTGACATTCTTACAAATTGATATATTAATTTTTAATTTACTTACAAAATTGAAATTATTAAAAGAGACTATATTTATCATTTTTTCCATCTTATTTACTTTTCATTCCATTCTAAAAATAAAAATTCATAAAACACTTTAATTTATAATTAGATTTTTCTATTTTTTTCAATATTTTCATAAATTTCTACTTATCATCCAATAAAATAATACACTCATACCATATACCCTAATCAATAAAATAATAAACCTAATTCTATATATCTTAATCTTTCATAGCTAACAATATTGTGAGGTCTCTTCAGGTCTCTTCCCCAACAAATAGTAATTTCTTTCCCAACAAATAGTACTTTCAAAAGAATAGAATACCACTACCTCCTCTCTCCTCTTATCCTTGCATTCCTTGTCAAATAGGAGACCCATATTCTTTCTTTGTTTTTTAAAGTATTTACCTGAATAGAAAGCATTATCTGAATTAGCAACCAGACATATAGCATGCTCAACCATAGTTTGAGTGAACACGATGATGCCCAGCTATGAATCAATGATACCTTGCAAATCCTAGACCTGTTACCAGCACAAAATTTTGTATACCAAAGAGACTTATATTGTAGTAAGCCTAACCCACATGTAATCATTTCACATGGCTCCAATATCAAGGATGAATTATCGTACTCTCCCACCAGGTCAGAAATCATATTTCTCCAAGGCTATCTTCCTAGCAAAAGTCCTTACCAACAATATTGGACATTCATGCGGTATGATCCTTATCATAGATAAATTTGAGCCAGGGATAAATTATCATAGTCTCCCACCACTCCGTCAGCAATCATATTTCTCCAAAACTATCTTCCTAATAAAATTCCTTACCATCAATCTTTGGTTTTCATGCCTTATGATCTTTACCGTAGATAAATTTGAGCCAAGGATCTCTTCTTTGGCTGTATTTCAAACCCATCGTAATAAATAGTTTGATTACACATAATTATATTATCAATAAAACTATGCCTAGTTGAATCATTTCCACAACATCTTACATTTAATGCTAATAAAATGAACTAAAATGTTGACCTGATAAACGTTCACTCAAGGGTTTTCATGCCGTATGACCTTTACCATAGATAAATTTGAGCCAGGGATCTCTGATTGGGCTGTATTTCAAACCCACCGTAATCAATAGTTTGATTACACGTGATTATATTATTAATAAAATTATGCCTAATTAGATCATTTCCACAACGTCTTACATTCAATGTTAATAAAATGAACTAAAATGTTGAACGCTCACTCAAGACTAATTGTAACGAATATGAGTTTAAAAGTCAATGTTTCCATCGGCAAATAAAAAAAAATGAATTCAACCTTTAAAGTGCCATGGTTTTGGCGAAATATTATAATACCATGGATTTGAAGTCCTTAGTGATCATTTATATAATGCCATGAATTTAAGGAACTTAATGTTCATTAACTAAATTAAATGTTAATGAATTTATAATTCTTTTATTTCATTAAATAAAATTTCCAAAGAAAAGAAAACTAAAATGAAAATAGTAAGAATAAAAATCTATGCTTACACACATGCCATCTCTAGCAAGAATGAAAAAAGAGCGAATTTAAATGACAAAATTTCTCGTCAAACTCATCAAACCTAAAATTTGAACCATAACAAGGGCTCTCAACTTATTGTATACGTATCAATATATAACCGTTCGTGCTGAAAATTCAATAAATAACCGTTCACGATAATTATGGCCGAAAAACTTGCAACTCTCAAATTGACAAAAGCATTCCACGTATTGCAAAGAGATTTATTTGACATGGTTCCAGCATAATCATAACAATCATCAAGGTTTCTTCAAGCTCAACCATTTCTTTGATCTACCGTTTCAATTTCTATGCAGGCATCGTCTCACAGGTTTATCACCATCCCATGTTCACTGACAACAGTTATCACCGTCAATTCAAACGGGAAAGATGGGCAATTTCAACTATTTTAAACGGAGCAATAACAGACTTGTGATTGTTACGAAGACATACGATCATTGACGAACACGATCTTCCCGGACTGCCGGAACGTTATTCAAGCGATTCCACCGGGCTGTGTATGATGAATTGTTTTCGGCCGCTGCTGGTTGCCATCCCGCGACCAATACCGTAAACAGTCTGTCGTAAAGGCTTAGAGGACGACTTAGTTCCATAAGCCTTCTCGGGATCCGCCATAAAGTCAAGAAAATACAGAAAAGAGATCATCCCCAGTGAGCAAACAAACATGGGTATGGGACCAGAGATCCACAGCAGAAGCGGGAAGGCAAAGTAATAAGCCCTAATCCCCAAAGACCAGAAATTGCTCCCTCTAATTACCGCCATCTCAACGTAATGTTCAGGGACAGCTGAGTTGGGCGTGCTGATCAGAAAACTCGCGTGAACGAAATAACGAACACACTGTACATAAGATATGAAGGCTACCAGGAAACAAATTAGCAGGCTCGCATATTTTAGGGTAGACGTCAAGGAACCCTGATTTCCGAAGAATATTTCAGTTACCAGACGGCTGGAGCTGATGCTGCTGTTGCTTTGTTTGGCGAAGGACAATACGGTGCCGATCACAGAACTGATCGTTAGTGAGAGACTAGCCAGATAGACCGCAGCAGATATGTTGCTTGACACCACTGTAAGAGCTATTGAGGTTTTACTCGGTACATCCTGCAATTAATTGTTGAATTCAAAACCCTAAAAAACAAGGAAAAAGTAAACTATGTATCTTGGGAAAACATAAGAAAAATCAGTAATAACTGTCCTGATTATTACCATCATCATCTGCTGTACCCAGACTCGTTTGTTGGCATTTTCGAATCCTGTGACTGTAGTATTGGGGTACTTCTTGATTCTGTAGAGGAGATAGAGATGGTACGCCACCATGAAAAGAATACCTGTGGGAACCAGCACCAGGTCCAGATTTGCGGCTAGGTCGCTCCAAAACATTTTGTGGAAACCCTAACGAAAATCTAGCGCTTGACGGATCTAAACTCCTGGCGGGGCGAGTAAGTTTGTTGATTCTCACTTAATACCCATACAGAAATGGGCGAAATAAGCCCACCGGTCTTTGGTGAGAAAAATACTGCAATTTACTTGCAGCTCCCTAATGAATTGAATTGGCTTAAAGGATCCTTTAAGAAGAAATGGAGTGGCATCAGGACTCAGCTCAATTGTTCCATAAGATGAAAGTCAAAGTGGGATCGTCGATTTAAAAATTGGATGCCGAGACAAAGTTCGAATCCGCTGAATTTAAAAATCGCATGCCACACGGAATGGAATCCGATGATTTAAAAAAATATGGATGTCAGACAAAATGAGATGCGTAAGTCGCATCTGTTACGTCGGAAGATAATCATATCTTAGAGTAAATTCCCAATCATTTTGAAATAAAATATAATTGGGATGGCTTGGTTGACAAGCAATATTTCAAAAACACGCTCATACATTTTCGCATGTCCATTATTATAAAAACAAGCTCATATCTATAATTGACATTTTCCATTTTGGTACTGCGAATTTTGCGTTGTTTAGGTTAATTAGATGATTTTTTAATGAGCGGTTACTTGAATTTTTATTATTAAAAACTCGCTCATATCTGTAATGGACATTTCTGCATTTTAATACTGCGACTTGTTGTTGAATTGTTGATGAATGGTTGTTGATTTTTTTAGTGAGATGCGAGTAGTTGTTGAATTTTGAGTGAGTTGGATTTAATTTGATTGTATGAGAGTAATTTGTTTTCCTTTACTTTAAAATATTTTCAAAATTTATTTAGCATACAAAATAACCTGCTCTAACCTGATACTTGTAGATATTCCAAAAATCTTTAATCCAAATAAAAATCATCAAATGAGTTGCAACATGGAGATATTCGCAAAATATATAATCGACGTAATGAACCCCAAGAACTTAGTACTTGTTAATTTGACTCCAAATCGTTCATTCGAACAGTTCGGATGAGGTGTCTAAACATGGTTTTTTAATTATGACCGTGATTAAAAAATGAGAAACCCTTTGCATGGATTAATTCATGTTATTAGTAGATAGTCACATAGTTTGTGACTGATTAGAGAGATTCATTTATAGTACAAGGGAAGGTGTAAATTGGTTGTAAGTTTTATTTTTAAATATTAAAAATAGTTCAAAAAATTTATTTGATATTGTATATATAATTTTATATAATATTTAAAAATACAATTTAAATAATAAAAAATAAATATTTGTATTTTTATATTTTAAAAAAAATTTATATATAAAATTTAATTCTTTTAATTCATATTAGATTAATACTTAAAATAAATATATACTTATCGATTATTTAATTATTTAATGTATCCTTTTTCAATTTACAGTTACCATCTCACTTATCGATTATTTAATTATTTAATGTATCTTTTTTCAATTTACAGTTACCGGAGATGGCTATTAAGTATTGTTCGAAGAGATGATGGTTATGGATACCAAACCCTATGAGGATCCTAGGCTCTAGCCTTTCATCATTTCTCTTCGCCTAGCTCCTCAGGCCGCCATAGAAAGCTTGATGCCAGTTTTTTGAAGTTTTGGATATCACTTTTTCAACATTGTTATGGAAGAGAGGTGA
>APFE030616005.1:2143-69754 GCA_000404065.3 Pinus taeda | reverse complement strand
AGTCTCCATCTTTCATCCTCAGGTTATATAACATTTTTTGCAGGAACAGTTTATTCACCAGAGACTTAGATTGGAACAAGGTCCCTAACTTGTCCCCTAAAGCCTTCGCCATAGCTTCCCCTGATACATTCAGCAATACTGAATCTAAGACACACAATTATATTATGCTCTTTGCCTTTCTATCCAACTTCTTCCATTCTTCATCGGTCACTCCCGTTGGTTTAGTACCCATATCTATCGTGATCCACTGATCTTTATCCACCAATAGATCCTCCATCTTGAGTTTCCACAACTCAATACTTTGACCATTAAATTTCTCGATCTCTATCTTTCCACTGCTCGCCATCTTCTTTCACCACCAGAATCAATCTCACACATCTCCCACTGAATAGGGTCTACCACAGGCCCGAGCGAAACCCCTCAGCAAAAAAGGCTTCCCCTTGAAGCCAAAATAGCTCAGATACCAAATGTAGGTTTTAACCCCGTACAGAAATTACCTACATACGAATTCTAAAACACAAAAAAATAAACAATGCAAGAGCATAACACATAAAACACATAAACACATAGATTTTCGCACTGAATCCCAAAACTGAGACTACCAGCTTGATTTTTCATTATGTTCCTTTCAATGTTACAATACACATTTATACATGCCGAAGCATCCAATACCATGGACTGAAAACTATCACGTCCAAAACCATAGACCAAAAAACCATAGTAGGTTCGCCCAACCTAATATAGGGTCCAAAAAAAATGTCTTCCTGAGGCACTGCCCCGGACCCCGTAGAGGGGGGCTACCCACCCCCCTCTAACCATCCAGTTCACTATGTAGGTTAGTCATGGAAAGAATATAACACAACCCAACATGTACCACTGCCCGTATTTGTTCTTGCACTACTACCTATACATGTACTTGTACTCTACTACAACCTACGCACAATCTCCATATACCTGACATCCTTTTGACCTGCCTGCAATAGGGAAAATTTTAAGAACCACCATAAATTTATACGTATAATAAATAGGGGAATCCCCATGATACATAGGAAAAATGGGAGGCGATTTTATCAATAATATAATATGTATATATAATTTTTTTGGTGAATCTCTCACCAGATTATATTATCTTGTAAAGTCATGGCCAATCTTTCACTGAATTATAAAATCTTGTAAGATCTTGGAAAATCTTTCATTGAATAATAAAACATTGTAAAGTCTTGGCGAATGTTTTGTTAAAGTATGAAACCATATATGATAATAGGAAAACATATTCATTAACCTGTAATATACTAACATACATGTTTGGAAAAAAGAAACATAATTTTCTCTTCCTACAAACAATGTGCAAGTTTCAGTGGTCGTGTTTGTCAAGGTTCTTACTATACACTCTTTCATATCGTTATATTAGTTTTGATAATATTCCACAACAAAGTTTTTGTAGGTGTTGATGTTGACCACCAATCCTATTAAGGTATGAGAGATTAATCTGTTCTATACCACTTTTGTCAAGCTGTCAAATTTCTTTCTTATTCCATTCACTACAACTGCGAGATAAAATAAAACACATCAAGTTTTTTTACCCCAACATGCCAACAGGTAGCAAGCCCCAACTATATAATATAAGAAAGTAGTAGGTATCCCAAAATCCTGAAGGGTATCTAATGGAAAGAAGTGACTGTTGTCAGAAGCCTTTCAATCAATATATAAATATATAAATATAGATTTATTATTATTTTAATTTGAAATCTTCAATTAAATAAAATTTAATTAAGTCTCTCCCAATCTAAATTTCTTATTAGCATAATTCATTACCTTCATATGTCTTGCATTTTTTAGCAGCGTTGTAACATGTCGATTAGTTTCCTTTTTGGTGCACAATCTCCACCTTTTAGGACAATATGGTGCAGTGGCCCAACCCCTACAGATCATTACGACAAACTAAGAATAACAGAGAAGATGAAACGTTGTACAAACCAGCATATTTTTCAAACAACTAATCCAACATCACTACCTTAACTTTTTCATGAAGATATCATATTGAGAACATTTGAAAAATGTTGGGAAATTCGGGTAGTGACTATCTTTTCAAACAACTAATCCAACATCAATACCTTAACTTTTTCAGGAAGATATCATATTGAGATCATATTGAGAACGTTTGAAAAATGGTGGGAAATTTGGGCAGTGACTATCTCTCTTCTACGAGGGTGATGTGGAAAGAGTGATAAGATTTCACTGTTTTGATTTTTTTTTTGTTAAATCGGAAAAACCAATATTAATGGAGATATTGGTATTTTTTTACTAAATTTTGTGAAGTGATTAAATGTAGCTTTAACCATTCACCTTATGATGTTTTTTACAATATAATTTCCTAAGTCTATTTAATATTTTCATTATCATAAAAGAAACCTATATCCATCTTAACTCCACATCTACCGATCTTAGAGGGATGAAATCTATTTATCCTTCTCAGCACTGGGTAGACCCGGGATTAAGATGGATCTAAGCTGATAGAATTTTCCTTTTAAATAGTCTATGCTCACATGAATACCATGGTATTACCATGGGTAATACCATGGGTTATCATAAACATGGAGCTTAAAAACTACTATTAGTAATTTATAAAAAATAATAAAATTAATAATTGATTTTTTTTTTAACCAAGTTAAAATGTTTAGGTGACATTAAATTACAATTTTACTCTTGATCTACCAAGCCCAAAGAGGGATGAGGGATCAAATATTTTTCCACTTTATACTAGTTTGTATATCACAATATTGGATCCCTTTCGGGGCTTAGTAGATCCAGAGTAAAGATGGATCTATGCTTGTTTAATTCCCCCCTTTAAATAGGCTACATTCCACGTGAATACCATGGGTCAATACCATGTGCCATCTTTATTCTTATTAATACTAATATTATGGTTAATAATGTTTTTTTGCATGGTATTAATAATAATTTGGCCCATAGGTTTCACCTAAATATAACACATTTTTTTGAGTGTTTGTAAATATAAGTTGACTTATGGAGTAAATATAAAAAAATGTTTTATTTATTTACCATACCTCTTTTATAAATATGGTATTTGGCCCATAGGATTCACTTAAATAAAACCTCTTTTTTGAGCCTTCTTAAATAAAAAGAGGGTTATGGACTAGGTGACATATAGAGTAAATATAAAAAAATGTTTTATTTATTTACCATACCTCTCGTTTATTTATATTTTTATTAATTTACGATACATTTTTTATAAATATGGTATTTGGCCCATAGGATTCACTTAAATAAAACTTCTTTTTTGAGCCGAAAGAGGACTATGGACTAAATATAAAAAGAGGTTTTATTTATTTAACATACCTCTAGTTTATTTATATTTTTATTTATTTACCATATATCCACTTTATTTATTTTGTTATTTATTGGGACGAAATACAACCTCCCAAACCAGAAAATCGGGTGATTGTAATGGAATATAACCTCCCAAACTAGGCTAATCAGGCCAAATGAGTCTTTTCATAGTTTATCCACCCCTATTTTTTTGGGCTTAAAGGAAAAAAATAATTATTTTTTTAAATAAAAGTTGGGCTAAATATATGAAATGAGTGTTTTATAAAAATTTTGCCCCTCTAAAATGAAAAACCCCTTAAATTTCGCCCTTGGGCTAAAATTCGCCCCTAAAATTTACCATGGCCTGCAATATCCTATCATGTAAATCTATCCCATAGGAATTCATAGCTACTATATGATTTATATGTATCCACCTGCTAAGAGGATTCATTCATTCAAGTAATCAAGTTTGAAGTTCAAAATCAAAGGCGAGCTCAAGGAGTGAGGGCGAGCAAGAAGGGTGGACGCATAAGGCAAAAGACAAGGTGCATGCGAAATTTTGACCGAAGCACTGAGCTGAGGAGCAGAGAACACGAGTTTAGGGTTCGACACTCTGCCCGACAGGTGAACTGGTCAGGGTGGGTGACTCGCGGAGGGCGTGTTGCACGCCAGTGAGCTGGACTGAACAAACGAGACTACGGACGAGTCTGCGGGTAGTCTGCGGTACGGTGTGACTGCGGCCGAACCTGTGGTTATGACGGGTATTCGGTTGTAACTGCGGAAAGGCGAACAAAGGGTGGAAGGAGAGCCAGAACGGTGGGTACAACTGCAGGTGGGTGCAGGATAGGGTGACATGTTGTGGACACAAGCGAAATGGGCGTGAGTTTTGTTGAACGGTGCGATGGATGGTTGAACCAGTTGGCACGGCGAGTTAGTGTAGAGGGCAGTCCAAGGGTGGGCACCTTTGCCTGACGAGTTGGGCGACTCAACCCGACAAGGGTGGGCGCTCCAAATGGTAGTTCGAGTAAGGCCGCATGCTGTAGGCCGAGTTGCATGTTTTGACAGATATTGTGAGAATGAAGTTGGGGTTCCTCTCTAAAGACTGTAATTGTATATTTTATGAAAGATTATTATTATCATTGTCGGCAGACTCATATTCAGGGAGTTTCCCCTCCCGTTAAATATTATATCCATTGTGCATATCTGTAAATGATAATGATGATGAAAGAAGATTAAATTGAATTTTTCCATTGTGTTATGAATGTTAATGCTTAGAAAGTGAAAAATAAACTAAGCATTGAATGTTAGGCGTAGTCCACACTTGAAAGTATTGTGTTATGAATGTTAATGCTTAGAAAGTGAAAAATAAACTAAGTATTGAATGTTAGTCATAGTCCACACTTGAAAGTATTGTTGAAAAGAAAACGGGTGGTGGTGCAGCACCTGCCTATGAGCGTTTGAAAGACTACCGCCAAGATAGGGGCGTGACACCATTGATCCTAAATTACAGAGAGACAGACAAACACCTGCTATTCCCAGAGACATGACGACATGCATGGCAAGGAATCTGTCAATTAAAACCAAAGCAAACTTGAGGAATGACATGCAACATACATGGGAGACACCTGGCAAGGTTTGCATAATTTTCATAGGGAGGCGGGGGGATTGCCTACCTGAACTGTGCAAACTGAAGCTCGAACTGTCGGGAAGCTAGTTGATTGCTGGAATTTCACAATGCGCAATCCAGACTAGCCTGCTGAGTGCTGAGATTACGCAATGCACAATTTCAACTAGCAAGTCATGCAGGCCCAGGGACTGCATTACGCAATTTTCTGGGCCAGTAGACACTGCCTCTCAGAATTACACAAAGCAAGTTTGGAGCAAACTACCTGGCCAGATTTGCTTATTTTCTGGGAGGAAGGTAGAGCCTTCCCTCTCAGAAATGTGCAATGAGGTCCGGGCCAAGGTTGCCCAAACCCAACGACGGGCGACTAAAAACATATGGAAATGTGAATGCATGGAAAAACTAATTGTAAGAAAGAGTGAATGATTATGCATGCAAACAATGAATGCAAGATTCGGAAAACGGGAAAACATGCATGTGTGAAACGAGTCGCTGAATCGGCGACTGTTCGTGCAAAACTGTGTCATGCATGTGACAGTAGTTAGATGCAAATGAAAATTGAAATGGTACTTGTATAGACTAACATGCATGCAAACAACAACAAGCGTTCACAGAAATCAAGCAGACAACACTCACACAAACCAAAACACAAAAAGCGACAAAAATACTGCAAAAGACAAGTAAACCGGACTTACCTAGAAATAGCTGAGCTGGATGTGTGGAAGACTCCTAGATGTGCTGTGGGATGTTAGAGCTCTAAGATCAATGTGAAGAATGAGCTCTAAAGCGTTGAATAAATAATTTTGAGGCTTATGACGCGTATGCCTCAAAACTGGGAAAAAACAACACTTGGAGGAAAGCTTCTAAAACAATCTTTGCATGTAATGTCCAACTGCTAAAAATGGATCCCTAAAATCTAGGGATTCTTTTTGCATGTTGTTATTTTCTGTTTCGGGAAAAGCAACCCATGCATGCAAATCAAGTTTGTTGGATCTCAATTGGAACCGGTCAACCTGAAGGCACATGCAACAACTTGCTTGACTGAGAAAGGAATTTGTGCAATTTCTAGGAGGAGCTAGGTTGGCTGTCCCTAAGGGATTGCACAATTTCTGGGAGGAGCAGGTGACTGCTACCCATAATTCTGCAATTTATGGGAGGAGTTGGCTTGGCTATCCCACAAGGATTGCACAATTTTTTAGAGGAGCAGGTGACTGCTACCCAAAATTGCGTAATTTTTGGGTTGAGCTGTAGTGCTGGGCTAGATGGCGCAATTTTCCCAAGACTGTCTGACATCATTGCGCAATTTCTGAGCCTAGTAGGTTGCTGAGCAAGTTTGCACAATTTTTGGAGGGAAGGTTGGTTCCCCTCTAGAATTACGCAATTTTTTGAGGGAGTTTCTTAGCCAACAACTAGCCTAAGTCCAGAATGACAGCCTGTGAATGGAGTGAAGCAAACTGACATGCACAGGCTGGCAAGCCACTCAAAAACCAATGAAGCCTATGTACTTGACAATGCAAGACATGCTGCTAAGGATGGTTGGTAGGAAGGCTCCAAAATGAAGCTAAGGCAAAATTTTGGAGGGTGGTTGTAGCTGCTACAACAGGTGTACAACATAAGGAAACATAATTTACATAGTGTGTAAGAGGTTAGCCTACGTAAATAATGATCACTCTTCATTGGATGATGAAACCCCTTGGCCCTTAACACTTACATATTCATGTATCTAAATTTTAGTTTACTTCGTGTTAGTTTTCCCTACATCAACCACTTTTAAATAAACATAACATTACATCACGTAAGTACATCAACTTAGAAGCTCAACCCAGTGTATTCATGCTTACTACACTAAATCATCAATGATCTATGCTACAATCATGGTACTATTGTTGACATCAATGCCAACACAATGCCAATAGAATATTCTAGAATATTGTATGGAGGTTAAATCCCCACCACCCACCTAATAATTATTGATAGTTAAATTAAATTTTAGAAACCTTATTCTAAAATTAGCTTAGGTATAATATTTTGTCTTTTTAATATTATTTTTAATAATATTATATATAGAGGAAAGCTCAATTTACTGTAGCCTTGTTATGAAGTATTAGGCAAACTATGAAATTAAAGGTTAAAATGCACCCAAATGACTTGGTGGAGGAAGTATGTGTCTAAGTCAAGAGTTTTGAATTATCTTTAGGAAAAACTATTGAAAGCCAACATTATATATATATATATATATATAAGAAAAGAGAGTAATAATTTAAAAATATATGAGGAAAATGATCATTTTCTTAATAGTTATTAATAAGCTATTCCAAAATGTAATTTTTCTCAAATAATAATAATAAATTAACTCACATTTATGAATAAAAGAAAATAATAATTTTTGGGTTCAAACCTTAAGGCTATTGGCTCAGGATGGAAGTCATATTGTGGAAATTAAATTATGTCAAGGAGCATTTATGTTTGACTGAACTTGGCATAATCTTGGTGATAGCATTCCATTGTGAGTTGATTATTTTTCTCCTATCCAATAAACTGGCTAACCTAAATCTAATATCAACCTCTAAAAAACCAATGTTAACTAATTAACAATTAATTAAAGTAATTAGCCATTAATTATGATATATTACTGGTTATATATATCTCAATGTCAATGATACAAATTCTATGCAATTTGTTTTCTAATGTATATATTCATTTTTGGAATTTAATTGATTTGCTTTTTCCAAATTTAAATTTGTGATTCCATTACAAATGTATTCATAACGCAAAAAAATAATTAGAAGTTTTCAAACATATATATATTCTCAAAATGTAAAAGAACTACATAGCACTACATATTTTTTAAAATATTGAGTTTAGAAAATTGGAGTTGTAAAGCTCTTAACTACGTCAATTTTCAAATTGTTATTATTGTTGATAACCACACGCGGTTTTAAAGCAGTCTCAAACCGTTCGGTTTCCAGTTTAAAAACCATAATCGCCATTCTTTTCAGAGTTTGACGGTAAATTTTAAATTTTAATGCTGTCAAAAATCATTGAGATATGACCCAGGAAATTGTTGGCTGCTCTTTAAACATGGTTCAGAAGATTCAAGTAAGATATAATAAGACCGTGTGACGCGTTCACGAGTTTAACAAAAACTGATGTGCACGGAAATTTAGAAAATTATGAGATTACATAAACTTTGTCCACAAGAATGAAACAGCATGTATGGCCGCTTAGAACCATGAAAATGGGAAAGTCGAACACAAGCAATATGATAATTCAAGTCCTTAATTCCTTATCACTAGTGTTAAAACTCGGGCTACTCATACACGATCCTCAGTTATCCACGATTGTAGTGCCACGATCTGAGAAAATTAAATGTTCTTATCACTTTCAACAACTTAGAGTTAAGTATACGTAGATATATGTCTTCATAAATACCAGCCAGTTTGAGCCGTGACTGGAAGCATCTGTGGTGTATTGATGAACCCGTGAGCTAGCAGGCTGGAAGATCCGAGGGAGGAGGAGGCAAAGAATGATTTGGCGCATTTCCATCCAGAACAACCCATGCCATTTTCAATCCCCAGCTCGTGTGAACCTCCAAGTGACAATGCATGAACCAAACGCCTGCAAAAGTTACACAATAATCATCAAAATCAAACAGATATGAACAATAGAATTTGATGTCTTAGATCAATGCGGCTAGGATTGTAAAAGGGGGATAGATTGGACAACTGTAAATAATATTACCTGGGTTGTCAGCTCGGAATCGAATCGCCACCCAACCTCCACTGGGAACACCGACGGTGTTTCTCTGAGGAGGATCCACCAGATTGAAGTGTTTGGGGTCAGAGCGTGGATTGTAGTTCCCCGTGCCCTGCCCAACTACGAAGAAATCGTATCCATGAAGATGGAGAGGATGGCTCTCCGGCCCAACAAGACTTGTATCCTGGAGAACCACTTGTATGGTGGCGTTGAAGGGAACCACTTTGAGCCTCGTGTCGTTCAGAGTCCGTGTGTTATTCGGAGGGGTGCCAGTGTAATTAAATGAAAATGGCGGATTGTCCGGGAAATTCAACTTGTATACTCCCTTTGACTTCCCAAAGTAGTGGGCTTGAAGAAGCGCAGTGGACGGTAGAACGAAGGATATATTATTCATGGAGGCTGCGAATTTGGTTCCATTGGGACCTTGGCATTTCTGCCCTTTTGGACACGGATTCAATCCCAAACCAACGGTGAAGAAGAAGTGTTTATCAACGCTCTGAGGAACAGCTGCGGGAAACTGTGGTGTGGCCAAGCTTCTTAGCTTTTGGCTAAACTTGGTAGCAAATGAGGTATCGTTTAGAGCTGGAAGCGTTGGCTTAAACGTGAGAGCTGGAGAGGATGAATTTGAAACCTGCGCGTACTCTAAGATGCCGGCCGTGGTTGAGTTATCAAAGGTTCCACTGCCTGTAACATAAGGTCGTGCCGCCATTAGAAATCTGGCGTTCAATGGCGGCGGAATTGTTGGTTATTTTTAAAATGGGAAAATACCAAAACTAGACAAACACCACAGAGCCAATGCTCTGTTTCCTTTGCTCTACTCCAGGATCTTTACCCTTAAAAAAATTCACTGAACAGATTAATGCACCACCATAAAAGATTTCCATTCATTAAAATAAATTCACAGTTACACATTCATCCTCTTTGCTGAGAGGGATTTACCAAAAACAACATTAAACCAAAACTCTGTTTTCATCTGAGAATTTACTGAGACATATTCATCCTCTTTCACTCAGAGGGATTCACAAGACATTTTACAAAACTAACTCTGCCTCCTATGAAATTTTACACCACTGTGTAAATATTTCATTTACATTCACTGCTGTGTGAAAACAAAAACTTACAGGGATTTACACATTCACCTTTTCACCTGTGTGAAACAACTCATGGATTTGAAACAACCTACCCTTGGTTTTCTTCATTTACTTCTCCTCCTCCACTGCTGTGCATTCTTTTCACTTCTTACATTACATTACAAACAAAAATATTCACACACATTCATGTGTGTTTCCCTGGTTCTTCTTTGCTAGTCTTTTACAGGTGCTGTGGACCCTGTTTTCTATTTTCACCGTGTGTTTTCACATTTCACACATTGGATTACAATCCCCAGTTTTTCATTGGTGCTGCTAGACCAATCTTCTTATCATCGTGCGCGATTTTCATAAATACTTTGGTGCTGCTGACCCCTGTTCCTTTTTACCGTGTGTTATTGCACACCTTCATTCCCCTGGTGCTGCGGACCCTCTGGTTTTTTTTCATATGCAATAACATTACATTGTTACAATACCCGTGCGTTTTTTTTCATAACAAAAAGATGGGTCAATGTTTTTATTAAACATATATTAAAAAACTTACCCATACTCCCGTATAAAAATAAATGTTACGGCCTGTAAAAAACTTAAATATCTTACCGAAGACATGTCATAATATTAATCATATGGTATGGGCCAGGTCCATAATATTAATCATATGGTATGGGCCAGGTCCACGCTGTATTTAATTTCAATCAGGCCCGTATGTACTTTGGTGAGTGTAAACCACGGAGACCTTACCTGGAGATCGAACGGCGGACAATCTTCACAGTTGATCGGACGCATATCGGATGGGGTAAGCTGACAACAGGTTACCTTCCGACGGATGTGACTTGCTGATGTCAGGCCAGCATCACTTGCTGGACAGTTGTCAACTCCCAATTGCATCGGAGCTCGTTGCACGGAAACTGCCTTTCGCTGAAGGGTGGTGCGATATGATACCGGCTGGTTTTGATTTCCTGCGGTGGTTTTGGCGCTGTGGTTGACTGCTGACCGCGCGATTCAGCTGGTGGCCTCCTGCGCACAGGGGAAATTACCATTTTCAACACTCCCCTTTAATTTCACCTGCTAGGCATTCAATCTTACCCAAACACTTCCTCAACTCCTTGACATGCTGCTATTGCAAAAGAGTCTTCCTCTTAATAGAAGGATTAACCTGAAACTGTGCTTAAGAGCACCTTCCTCGTGACAGAGGGATACACCATAACAATGTGTTGAAGAACACCTTCCTCTTGATAGAGGGATACACCTGTGACTATGCTGAAAAGCATCATCCTCATGATAGAGGGATTTACCATGTGTATGCTAAAGAGCATCTTCCTCTTGACAGAGGGATTTACCATGACACTGTGCTAAAAAGCACATTCCTCTTTAACAGAGGGATACACTGAGAACTTCACTTCCTCTCACGGAAGGATTGCTGCCAAACACTGCTGTCCATTACCTTTCATTTTTTCAACAAAACTTTATGCTGCTGCATATTCTCTGCTGTACTGTTGTGCCATCTTCTTTGCTGCGTCTACCCCACACTGCTGTGTCTTCACTTGCTGATGTGTCGCTGCACTTCACTTACTTTTCTTTGCAAACTCTGCATTCCTGTGCATTCTTCAAAGACATAATACTTTGTCTTTTCTGGAACAATTACTCTGTCCCACCTTACAAATTTACACTGCTGTAAAGGAAAAATTTTCTTTTTCATCTGCTGCTGTCCAAAAACTTCAAGCTGTTGCCTTTTCTTATGCACTGTTGTGTAAAAACACATTTCTGCACTCTCTCTTAGTTTTGGTTTCATTTTCTTCGCACTACTGTGCTTCTCCTTCTTGCCATCACGTTGTTGCCTTTTCTTTACACCTTGCTTCACACACTCTTAGTCTTCATTCAATTTTTTTTAAACAATGCACTGCTGTGCAGTTCCTTTCATTTTTCTGCTGCCACACTTTATCATTCACCCATGAGCATTAAAAATCTGTTGTCCCTGTTTCTCTTTATGCATTTCTTTGCATGTTGCATTGCATATGAAAAAAAAACATTACATTTCTTTTAGTTGTGTATTGTACTCACTCTGCTGTGAGTATGTTCTCCCACATTACATAGAAGGAAACTACCTTCCATTGCTATGCACTTCAAATGCATGTGCTCCATAACAAAATTCAAAATTGCTGTTTTATGTTCTATCTTCCCACTGCTGTGAGGGTCTCCATGCTTTGCACACTTTTCTTATTGCGCTGCTACATTTCACATTTGAGCGCTGCCCCTTTTTCTTTTCTGCTGTTATGGCAGATTTAACTTCATATTTTTCCCTTAAAATTTTTTTTTTATCAAAGAGTGACTGTTAAGACAGTTCAGCAACAAAAATTACAAGCTCCCCTTTAATGTGTGCTTGTCTTCTTTTGGCAGATTTTTCTCAAAACAAATTTAGATCAGCTGGGGAGTTCAAGGAATTTTCAGATTGACTTTCCTTCCTTCTCCATACTTGTGTAACTTTTTTCTTTTGCATGGGTCTAGCTTGTGTAAGAGCCCATGTCAAGTTACAATCTCGTGCCATATGCCCAATGTCATGACACTTAAAACATTCAACATTTTTCATGAATAAAAATTCATGACTTCTTCTTGTGAAATTATTTCTTGGAGATTGTCGGGGACCACAACATCTATCTCCATGAAATTCTCTACAGTCTTTTGCCATATGACCAAAGTTTGAGCAAGAATAACAATAACCAAAAAATGAACTTTGGTACCTGGGAGATGGAGGTTTCCTTGATGTACTTCTCAAGCCTTGCTGCCTTGAGATCCTTTGATGATCACCATTGCCTCTTGCCTTTTTGCCATCAGCTACATTTCTTCTTGGAGCTGGTTTTTTACTTGGAGCAGGATTTCTTCTATGACAGCCTTCATCTTTCTCCTTGCCTTTGCTGGAACTAGGAGCATCACCATTTCTTTCTGGCTTCTTCACATCTCCTTTTCTTAAAGCATTTTCATCCTTGTTTGAGGATTCACCTACATACCCAAGTCCTGATTTATCAGATGGAGATCTGTGATAGCTGAGCATGTCATCCAGAGCTTGAGAGCTCTTCATGATCTTGTTCATCCCTTCAACCTTCTTCCTGAGAAGGACAATCTCTTCTTCCAATCTTTCACACTCAGTACTCTTCTTTGCAAGCTGTTCCTCAGTTTCTTCCTTGCTACGAGTAGCTTCAGCTGCTACTATTTTATGAGAGATTACATCTGACTTCATTTTGGAGATTTCTGCTTGACTGCTCTCCATTTTCTTCTCAGCTTCTTGTGCCTGCTTCTTGGCTTCTTGTAGCTCAAACTTAAGGGAGGATACCTCTACCTTGTACTATCCAATCTCTTCTTCAAGTTTGTTCACTCTCTTGTGCCTTTGTTCAAGTTGACTTGACAAGGCATCTCCCTGCTTCTTTGCTTTATTCAACTGATTTGTCATGGATGTGACTTCTTCTTGATGCTTCCCTCTGCTTTCATCAAGTTCCTTCTTAAGCTTGGCAAGCTCTTCATCCCTTTCTTGCACTTGAAGCTTGATGAGATCAACCTTCTCATTTTCAGCTTCTATGATGGGTTCAGAATTTTCTTCTTGACTAATAGTCATGGTCAGTGCTCCCTTTGCATGAAGCTCATGCAGTCTGTCCCATATATCCTTTGCTGATGAATATTTTCCTAGATTCTTCTTTACAGAATCAGGCAGCCCATCCAAGATTATCTTTGCTGCTTTTGCATCATACTTTTTGGATTCTCCATCCATTTTGCTATCAACAATCACTGACTCCCAAACTTCAATGTCTTCAGACTGTAAGAAAGTCCTCATTTTTATTTCCCATATATCAAAGTCCCCATCGAACCTTGAAGCCTCAAATAGAAAGTTTACAAATTGATTGTTTTCTATTTTAGTAGAAGAGGGAGACACAACCTTAGGGGATTTGGACACTTTCTTCTTTGACCTTGCCATTCTTAACTATTTTTAAAATCTCTGACTGTGTTTTTAAAATGATTCACTGTTTCTTCAACAGCAACTCAAAAAACTTGAGAAATACCTGAATCCCTTTGGCTGAAACTTCACACAGCTGGAGAGGCTTTACTGCTGCTGCAACAAGGGTCTTTCCTTCAGCTTCTTTGACACTTCAAAGAGCATGAACCTGCTCTATCACCATCAAAGAGCCTGGACTAGCTCTGATACCACTGTTGGGTATTTTTGCAATGGGAAAATACCAAAACCAAACATTAACTGAACACAGAACAGAGCCAATGCTCTGTTTCCTTTGCTCCAGGATCTTTTTTTTGCACTGAGGACCCTTTTTAAAAATAGCTGAGAACAGAGTATTTCATCACCATAAAAGATCTCTATTCATTAAAATAAAATGACTGATATACATTCATCCTCTTTGCTGTGAGGGATTTACCAAAAACAACATTAAACCAAAACTCTGTTTTCACCTGAGAATTTACTGAGACATATTCATCCTCCTTCACTCAGAGGGATTCACCAAAACATTACAAAAGAAATTACTCTGTCTCCTTTGAAATTTTACACCACTGTGTGTAAAAATTTCATTTACATTCACTGTTGTGTGAAAAAACAAGAAAAACTACAGGGATTTACACATTTACCTTTTCACTTCTGTGTGAAACAACTCATGGTTTTGAAACCAAAACTGCCCCCTGGTTTTCTTCATTCACTTCTTCAACTCCTGCACTGCTGTGCATTCTTTGCATTTCCTACATTAAAAATTTACGGTGCTGGGATTTTTACCATTTGCTCACACCAGTCAACCGAACAAACACACAACCCATATCTGCAGTGCATATATCCTCTTTCACGCTGCCCTGTTCTTTTCTTCTACACATTGAGGTGTGTTTTCACTTGAACATTCTCAATAAAAGGACTTCACGCTCTGCTGCGCTTTTCATATTACATTACCCTTGGTTTTTATTTGCTGTAACAAACCAAGGTTTTTCACCTCCCCGTGTGCAAAAATCCTTCACACTACGATCCCTGTGTTTTTCTCTTCAATGGCTGCCGCGATCTCTAATCCTTTTTTTTATTCCCATGTGCAATACACATTACACATTACATTTTTCAATCCCCGTGAGATAATACATTAAAAAAATATGGTCAACGTTTTTTTTTAAAAACATATATTAAAAAAATAAAATTAAACTTACGCCCATACTCCTATTTTAACTCCGCCGTATGAAATATTAAAGACCTTACCAAAACATATGACAGCAATTAATATAACGTATGGCATGGTCCACGGTGTACTCAATTTTAATCAGGCCCGTATGTACTTTTAACCGGTGGAGAACTTTCCAGGAGATTGAATGGCGGAGAGGATGGCTGATTGATCGGACGCATATCGGGTGGGGTAAGAAGACCGGAAGTTACCTTCCGATGGAGGCCTGAGGCTGATGTCATGCGAGCGTCACTGTTGGACAGTTGTCGGCATCGGACCACCACCATACGGAAACTGCCTTTAACAAAAAGCGGTGCGATATCTTCCTGCCGGTTTTAAGTTTGCAGCTGGGTGGTTTTCTGAGTTGCGTTGACTGCTGACCGCGCCTTAACTCCTGGCCTCCTGCGCACAGGGGAAATTATAATTTCCAACAAGAATCTCTCCACTGGGCATAGCAAGGAAACCCGATCCAAGAGTCAAGTTTGCTACAAGGCAAACCAAACCACAAAATTCGATTAGAAAACACGGAAACATAACGTACGCATACCCATAAACTGTAAAAGGAATATAACAGAGATTGCTTGGTAAACGTAGCTCACCTAATGCATACTCGCCAGAAAGCGGACCATGACCTTAAGACTGTGAATTCTTCCCTCATCGAAATTCTAGTTTGACATACCGAATAGGTCAGCAAGAAGAAGTGCGAAACCAGAGCAGGCTCTGAGGAAGGATACAGAGAAATGAAACCACCATCATCGTAAACCGAAGAAGTGAGTGACCCCAGATGCAGTCCAACCATTGGATCATGGAGCAAGATCTACACTATCAATGAGACGGGAGTCCCGAAAGGTGTAGACGCAGTAGGATGGCCTACCCGTGCCGTGCACCAGGACGGAGTAGAGGATTAATGACAGACAAATATCAACCATAGCGAAGAGATAGAGTCTAGTAAGCTATGTGATGGACAACATGAGCACAAAGTAGTAAGAGGTTGGTTGGAAGCCGTGTGGCACATAATTCATTTAATATAATCCACCTCTATATCAACGCTAAAATCAACCAAATTAAGTATGACCGCCAGACCTTTAATCAGGTAATTGATATAATGGACACGATGGTACCAAACTCATTAATAGAAAGGTACAAATGCCATGTCAACTTGAGTTAGGAGCATAATGATACAAACCATGTAATAAAAAAAAAATTCATATGTAATTATTTGTATCTCTAGTGTGGAGGAGTCGTTACAGAAACCCCACTCTTCAGGTTTCTTTGTGAATGATTCAAACCACTACAAACACTTTTACATCTATAAAGAATATCCAAAAGTTACATTTACATAACTCTTTTCCAAACTCCCAAGACATTAAGAAATAAGTGGAGGCAATTCAGAATATGATAGAAAAGTCCTTGGAGGAGATGCATGGCCATTGTATTTCTTGTGCGTTTCTTTCTGGGCTGGGCATGGTGGCTACCATCCCATTTCTAGTAACACAGTTGAGACCTACCTAGTCTATAGAACGTCTTTCTTATAATCAAAATTGAAGAACGAACGTGTTAACTTTGATTAGGAATGTTGAGCATTTAAGATCTGGATTCCGTGGTTGAGCAGCTCTATTATACTCCTGCTGTACCTTTGTTCCCACCTCTACTTTTATTTGTTGTAATTTTGTTTCAGTCCTCATTAGCTTCTTATCTTCAATCATTATTTCTCTTTGCTTTATATTCTTAAAGACGTCTTTAAGAATTGTAGCTATAACTTTTTGTTAACTCTATTTGTCTTCACTGCTCTATCACATTTTAGGCGTAGGTTTATTATGCTCTTCTCTATGTTCCATTTCAAGTGGAAATATATGTTGGGTTTTGTGGTTTTAAAATTTATTCCTCAGATCTCCCAACTTGCATATTACACCTGCATTTTATGTTATTTCGTTTACTATGAATCGAACAACATATAAAGGAATGATTGTAGGTCTTAATTTTTTAGTTATGCATTATATTTTCATTTTGGAAAGTTTTCTAAAGGAGTATCTGTTTATTTCGTATTTTTTTCTCTCTTATCATAGGTATGATTATGGGGGCAGTAGCATCCACAGTTTATTATAATCTTAAGCTTAAGCTAAATTTCCTTCCCTCATTGTAGCGACTTCACTCCATAGCGTGGCTTCCCTCCATGCCATTCATTTTCCCGACGAGGGCAGCATGTCGAAGGGTTCCCACCATTTTTTCTCAAGCTTTCAAGAGTGGCTTTCACTATCACCTTTATCCATGGCAAGCGTTCGTCCACAGATTGTATTTGTTCACTTTCAAGGAGTTTTAGCTAGGTCAAGTTCTAGGAAGCCAACATTAATAACTTTTATGCTTTTTTAATCGTGCTTTCTCCAGGAGGGTCTATACCCTTAACGCGTTGTATTCCTAACTGCTAAGTAATTGAATCAAACGCTTAGTCCAACATTCATGTATTTACTGTTTCTATTTACTGGTACAGTTTTCCCTCTCCATATTTGGCTTTCGTCTTATAGGTGGATAGACTGTTCTGGGGCCTGAGCTTAAGTTCATTGCAGGTTCCCTGAATATTTGGGAATCAGACAGGCATGGGTGTGGTCAAAAAATTAGCCGCCCTTATTTGGGAATCAGACAGACATGGGTGCCGTAAAACAATTAGCCGCTCCATGTCTGTCCCATTTCCAAATATTCAGGGAATCTGCAATCCACTTAAAGATACCCTTTTTGAGGCTTCCAGAAACTGCTTGGCCCAGGACCAATAATCCATCCTAGAAGAACCTACATATCTATAGCTATTTCCCATGTGCACAGTAGCATAACCAATAGTTATGCATACTCAGTTTATTCAGCATTAAAATATATATATATATAGAATTTAAAAATAATCATAAAAAAAAAACATTTTTTTCTTCACAATTCATACTATGTTATAAAAGTAAAGCATAGCCAGTCTCACTCACCCTTTTCCGCCACCGAACAACACAACCAAATCTCTGCAACTTGACCTGACCAACAATCTTCGATCCGACCCACAAATGCTACCTACGAGAGTATGAGAATCCAGACCAAACGAAAATGCAAAAGGATGTTGATGTTGTTGCAGAATGTCGCTCTACCAATATAATTTGTTCCCGAAGCATTACCGAAAGGAAATGCAAAAATATGTTGTTCAGGAATGCCGCTCTACCAATATAATTTGTTGAAGCATTATCAAAGGGAAATGCAAAAAGATGTTGTTCAGGAACGCCGCTCTACCAATATAATTTGTTGGCCCCTCAAACGCTTCAGTTTTCACTTCCCTTCCTCCACTTGTACTAATGAAATCGAACTATCTTCCAACAGAGCATAAGCAAAGCCTTGCAAGCACCACTTGGTTTAATATTTTTAAAGTTTAATTTGAAACTTTTCTTATGTTTAACTCTCTAAATCTTTGATTTTTAATGTTTAATTTCTTTTACTCTAATGTTGAAATTTTTTATGTTTAATTTTGATTGTTTAAACATTTTAACGTTTTATTTTTAAATGTTATATTTGTCAATGTTTAAATTTTTCACATGTCTAACCTTCTAAATCTTTAATTTTTAATGTTTAATTTTTTACTTAAATATTTAAATTCTTTATGTTTTAACTTAACTATGTTCTTATTTTTTCAAATATTTCAATTCTTAATGTTTAATTTTTTACTTAAATATTTAAATTCTTTATGTTTAATTTAATTATGTTCTATATTTTCAAATATTTTATTTTTTAATGTTTAACTTTTTTACTTAAATATTTACATTTTTATGTTTTAATTTAATTATGTTCTATATTTCAAATATTTTTAATTTTTAATGTTTAATTTTTTACTTAAATATTTAAATTCTTTATGTTTAATTTAATTATATTTTTATATTTTCAAATATTTTAATGGTTTGTATGTTTAATTTTTTAATTTGTAATGTTTAAATTCTTATTTAAATGTTTAAATATTTTTTATATTTTAATGTTTAATTTAATTTTAATTTTAATTTTTCCATTGTTTCAATTGTTCATATGCTTATTTTTAATGTTTAATTTTTTAGTTTGTAATTTTAATTTTTTACGATTAGTTTGAATGTTTAATTACCTTATTTTTAGCATGTTTATTTTTTTTTTCAAATTTAAAAGTTTATTTTTTAAAATTTAATTTAAACAGTAAGTGTTCAATTTTTAATTTTTTTATGTTTTTTAAATATATTTAAATGTTTAAACAATGTACCTAGAAAATTTTGGTGGAATGTGCTTGTTCGTAAATCTAAATATAATTATTTGATCTTTTTAGAAAAGTGGGACATTTATCTTAAGAAGTTGTATGGTTCCCCGAACACCATGGTAAACATTCATAATACACCTATTAGGGAAGATAGCTTTTCTCTTGAGGACGTTGAGTCTCAGATTAATAAGCTTGCTAGAGGGAAAGCTAAAGATATTAAATAATACCAAGATGAGATCTTAAAGCTCGAAAGATCTATCCTGATTCCTCATCTTCATAAGCTTCTCAATTTGGCTGTAAAAGATGGCTTCCCTAAACCTTGGATGTAAAACATTATTGTGCCTCTCTTCAAGAATTGGGAAAAACCATTCCAGCTAATTATATGACCATTATGATTAGCCACATCTTAGCTAAGCTTTATGGTCTCATTTTGGAAAAGAGAATTAGTCATTGGCTTGAAAGCCACTGTAAAAGAGCTAAAGCGCAAGCTAGTTTTAGGAGATACCGCTCGACTATCGACCATCTCATCACTCTTAGGATCATTGCTGAGGAATGTCGCAATAGTAAAGCTGATCTATTTTGTTTCTTTGTGGACTTTAGAAAATCCTTTGACATTGTTGAAGAGTATAAGCTTTGGAAAAGGCTTGATGAGATCATGATTCCTCTTGAGTTGAAGATTGTTGTGATTCGGCTCTATGAGACGATTGTTGCCAAGATTAAACCACTAAAGGGTGGTGTAAAGATATTAAATGCAATATTGGGGTTAAGGGTGTCCCCTTTCACCTACCCTTTTTGGTATTTACATTGATAAGTTAGAGGAGTGTTTGGAAATTGTGGGGAGTAAAGGAACTGAGCTATTTGGTATTATCATCACTCTTCTCTTCTATGCCAATGATATCTTTTTGTTGCAAGAAGCCATGATGGCCTAGACAAGCAACTTAAGACTCCTCATGACTATTGCTCCAAGCTAGGTATGATTGTTAATATCGACAAGACTAAAGTCATGATAATTAAATACACAATGATTATTGGAGGCTAAAAAGCTTATTATGCGCTTGAAAATAATTGTAAGGCCATCAATCTTTGTATTTGGAGTAAGAAAAGGTTCCTGTTTGAGACCCTCCTCACCCCTGTTGTCCTATATGGTTGTGAATCTGGGGTTGAAATATATCTAGAGAGCCTTGGAGAAAGATTGAGATGATCCAAAAGCAATATATAACCTACAACCTCAAGATCAAGGGAAATACCCCTTATCATATCCTTCTGATCCACGCTGGCCTCTCCCCTATTAAAAACAAGATTATGTTTAAATAGCTAATGTATAAGAAGAAACTTTACAACATGGAATCCAAGAGGCTTCCTAAAATTGCTTTTAACTTTAGTCAAAACCCCCACCTTCACCTTAAGCTTGGGTGACATAAGGATGCCCTGTCTTTTCTCAACCATTGGGAGATAAATGAGGAGATCATCATGGGAAGCAAGGATAGTGTCAAAGATACTATCACCTCCAAATTTAATGATAAGTTATGGGATGATAAGGAGATGGAGGGTAAAAGGAAGCTGAGATATTATAAGGAGGTAATCAACTCCACCCTTGAGAACCAGAATTACCTTTCCATTTTGACGAACTCGAAGAAAAATATGAACATCACTAAGATTATAACTAACTCTCATGAACTTCCTAGTGAAACCAGGTAGTGGTCTACTCCTAAGACTGCTTGGGATGATAGAATTTGTCAGCTTTGTGATACTAAGAAAGTGGAGGATGAAAAACACTTTCTTTTAGATTGTCCGACCCTTACTCACATCCGCTCTCCATTTCTCTAGCATCTGTCACAATTCCAATCTTCATGACTTACTAAGTCATCTCAACTATAGTGATCTTCGTGCACTTATTTCCCTTCTTTTTAAGCAGAGAGATAAGATCCTAAATAATTACAATTAGATTTTCCTTCTTAAGGTCTGATAGACCACATTGGTCTTAATGGACGTTTGTCGTCATCATCAAATTTTTAATGTTTAATTAAATATGTCTCATGTTTAATTTCAAATATTTACTCTTTAATGTTTTATTTTTAATTTTTAATTTTCAATATTTATATTTCAATGGTTAATTTTTAATGCTTAATTTTTCATGTTAGATTTTTTATGTTAAAGTTTTAATATTTACTATTAATTTTCAACATTAAATTTATAACTCTTTAAATTTTTAAACATTCTATTAAATTTTTGATGTTTTTATTTTCAATGTCCAAATTTTCAGTATTAAGTTTTTAATTAATGTTAAATGTTTTTTAAATTTTTAAAATTTAATGTTTAAATTTTAATATTAAATGTTTAGTTAATGTTAAAGGTCTCATGTTAAAATTTTAATGTTAAAATATTAATGTTTATGTTTAAATTTTAATGTTTAATTTTCAATGTTTGAATGTTTAAATATTAATGTTTTTTTAATTTTTAATATTTAAATATTTTTGTTTTTAAATTTGTAATGTTTTTAAATTTTAAGTTCTAATGTTTAGAGTGTCGATGTAGCTGACCAACTGGCGCGCATAAAATTCAGCACAAAAGAATCCAACGTAACTAAACTTTCATGTTTTGTCAAATTTTTATTTTTTATTTTTTATTTCACGTTGTCGACATAGCCGGCCAACTAACACGGCACACATTTCGCTAGAAAAGGGTTCTCTATAAATATTTTTAGCAACAACGCTACACGCTCACCACCCCTGAGTCATCGATGTCGAACTCAGACAAAGCTTATTCACACAAGCATATTCGCTTGGGGTCAATCACAACCATTTGTAAATCTCAAATATATGTAAACTAGCATTTGCACCAGATGTTACAAAGGAAACGCCGTAAAGCATAAATTGAAGAACACAAATACAACAAAATAATACTTCGATAAAGAATAAAAATATATTGAACGCTCAAATCAATGCCCCATTAACTGGGACCACTTAGTAGACATATCTATCAACATTAGGATTATACACAATGATCAAGAAATTTCCCATATACAAACAACACCTTCCACAAGAACCTTTTGTCACATCCACATTTTAAAAAATGCTTTGGAACTTGATTGGAATCTCCCATATTGCCTTCTTCATTATGCAGATAAATCTTCCATATTGTTATTTTCATCATGAATATTGTTAGTTCATTGTTGTAAAGTGTTAGTGTGTTAAATTCAATACTATAAGTTCAACAAGCGAAAAAAAATTCCTCAATTAGCATAATATGCATTTTTCTCTCAACCATGCACAAAATGAATTGTTAATGAACAAGATATCTTTTTAGTTTTGTATTCTAGGAATATACTAAAGCTTTAGGAAGCTTGATGAAATAGTTGTATACAATAAAGGATTATTGAAGAATTTGAAATGGATGACTAAAGAATTTGAGAAGGAACAATTGTGTAAATTAAGAGATCAACTAAAGAATTAAAATTTGAACATAACTCCGTAAGCAACAACCTCATCAGTTTTAATTCTTTTGTAAAGATCATTCCTATTAAAGAAGCCCTGCAACAATTGTTGTGATTTGAGAATTCCCACCAACCAAAATAATATCATGGATGAATCTCTTGCCATCTTAGCATCATAATCAACAAAACCAAAACACTCTCTCTTCGCACACTCAGATGAGAACACCAAGCTTGTCAATTGAGTATGTAGGAAAGACCTATTTCTTCTTTCAAGGAATGGTTGTGTTTCTGGGAATAAAAAAATTCATAACACTTCTGGCTTTATTGCGATCAAGTCAAGAAGTAACAGGTCTTGTACATCCATTGCCTCCTCCACTTAGAATGGCAGCTTGCAATGCAAAAGCAAGAACCACATCAGTGTTAATTCTTTTGCAGAGCTCATTCCCATTAAATAATTCTTGCAACAACTGTTGTGCTTTGAGAATTTCCACTAACCAAAACAATATCATGGATGAATCTCTTACCATCTTAACATCATAATAAAGAAAACCAAAACACTCTCTCTTCATACACTCAGATGAGAACACCAAGCTTGTCTATGTAGGAAAGACCTATTTCTTCTTTCTAAGAATGGTTGTGTTTCTGGGAATAAAAACATTCATAACACTTCCTTTTGTATTTTGACCAAGAGAAAGAGGAGCAACATCAAGAAGTAACAGTTCTTATACTCCCATTGCCTCCTCTAAGAATGGAAACTTGCAATGCAACTCCGTAAGCAACAACCTAATCATTGTTAATGCTTTTGCAGAGCTCATTCCCATCAAAGAAGTCCTGCAACAACTGTTGTGATTTGAGAATTCCCACTAACCAAAACAATATCATGGATGAATATCTTACCATCTTAGCATGTCAAACACTTTTCTATAGGCTCCATGCACTTTGCAAATAGATTTGTTTTCAGCTCTTCAGACCTAGCTTTAATTATTATTGAATAAAAGCCCATGCCTCCGTATAATGAATCAATATATTTTGTTGTCTGAGAAGTGGATGAAGAAGACCTCCTCAACAACAACATTTTGATGCTCATGCCAAGCAGTTTATCAAGACCAAAATCTAGTTCAATGGTTCAATCCATTCACACATAATTTTCGACATATATGATCTTGCTGAGCATAGGTCACGTTCCAATCAGGACTGACTTCATTCTCAAATCTGAAATCCATGCAAAAATACCCATATAAGTTGGTGGTTAATACAGTCTATCTTAGATTGTGAACTAAATAATCTTCATTACTCATTTCTATGTTGTGCTACCCAAAACTGAAATTAAAATTGGTCTACATTGCTATGCGGCTTCGTAGGCAACTGCCTCATTGGGGTTAATGCTTTTGTAGATCTGATTCTCATTAAAGAAGTCTTGCAACAAATGTTGTACTTTGAAAATTCCCACCTTGGGCTTTGCTCTTTGTCAAGGGCTAGCAAGTTTTATGGATATGTTGTTGTTGAGGAATAGGATGAGATTTTCTATATTTACAGTTTCTTTCGTTTTCGATAAGGCTACAGTAAACTAAAATGCTAAAATAGAAATATCATATTGAAAAATTGAAGGTTAAAATTTAGCTAGGTAAGTAAAAAATTGGGATATCTGAGGCATTTTCTTCATCTGAGGCATTTCCTCCCGTGTTTCCACTATGTTGCCCAAGGAGGTGTTACAAATTTTGGGGATGGAAACAGTAGCATCGTACTATTACCGTGAAATCCTATACAGGTTACTTCACCAGCTACATGTTGACCTGTTATAGGCATACCTCCATGAATTCTAGCTTGAAGCCCACCACATATGATGTGCATCTGTAAATTAAAGATATGGGAACCTTAGTTATGTCAAGGTCATACATCAGACAGTCTGCAAAAATATTTGGGAAATAATACCATGTTTCTTCCTTGAGTTTTTGGTAGTAGGATAATCAACAAAACCAAAACACTCTCTCTTCATACACTCAGATGAGAACACCAAGATTGTCAATTGAGTATGTAGGAAAGACCTATTTCTTCTTTGAAGGAATGGTTGTGTTTCTGGGAATAAAAACGTTCATAACACTTCCGGTTGTATTCTGACCAAGCGAAAGAGCAGAAACATCAAGAAGTAACAGGTCTTGTACATACATTGCCTCCTCCACTTAGAGTGACATCTTGCATTGCAACTCTGTAAGCAACAACGTCATAAGTTTTAATTCTTTTGTAAAGATCATTCCCATTAAAGAAGCCCTGCACCAATTGTTGTGATTTGAGAATTCCCACCAACCAAAATAATATCATGGATGAATCTCTTGCCATATTAGCATCATAATCAACAAAACCAAAACGCTCTCTCTTCGCACACTTAGATGAGAACACCAAGCTTGTCAATTGAGTATGTAGGAAAGACCTATTTCTTCTTTCAAGGAATGGTTGTGTTTCTGGGAATAAAAAAATTAATAACACTTACTGCTTTATTGCGATCAAGTCAAGAAGTAACAGGTCTTGTACATCCATTGCCTCCTCCACTTAGAATGGCAGCTTGCAATCCAAAAGCAACAACCACATCAGTGTTAATGCTTTTGCAGAGCTCATTCCCATTAAATAATTCTTGCAACATCTGTTGTGCTTTGAGAATTTCCACTAACCAAAACAATATCATGGATGAATCTCTTACCATCTTAACATCATAATAAAGAAAACCAAAAAACTCTCTCTTCATACACTCAGATGAGAACACCAAGCTTGTTTATGAAGGAAAGACCTATTTCTTCTTTCTAGGAATGGTTGTGTTTCTGGGAATAAAAACATTCATAACACTTCCTTTTGTATTGTGACCAAGAGAAAGAGGAGCAACATCAAGAAGTAACAGTTCTTATACACCCATTGCCTCCTCTTAGAATGGAAACTTGCAATGCAACTCCGTAAGCAACAACCTAATCATTGTTAATGCTTTTGAAGAGCTCATTCCCATCAAATAAGTCCTGCAACAACTGTTGTGATTCGAGAATTCCCACTAACCAAAACAATATCATGGATGAATCTCTTACCATCTTAGCATGCCAAACACTTTTCTATAGGCTCCATGCACTTTGCAAATAGATTTGTTTTCAGCTCTTCAGACCTAGCTTTAATTATTGTTGAATAAAATCCCATGCCTCCATATAATGAATCAATATATGTGGTTGTCTGAGCAGTGGATGAAGAAGACCTCCTCAACAACAACATTTTGATGCTCATGCCAAGCAGTTTATCAAGACCAAAATCTAGTTCAATGGTTCAATCCATTCACACATAATTTTTGACATATATGATCTTGCTGAGCATAGGTCACGTTCCAATCAGGACTGACTTCATTCTAAAATCTGAAATCCATGCACAAATACCCATATAAGTTGGTGGTTAATGCAGTCTATCTTAGACTGCGAACTGAATAATCTGCATTACTCTTTTTTATGTTTTGCTACCCAAAACTGAAAATAAAATTGGTCTACATTGCTATGCAGCTTCGTAGGCAACTGCCTCATGGGGGTTAATGCTTTTGCAGATCTGATTCTCATTAAAGAAGTCTTCCAACAGATATTGTACTTTGAAAATTCTCACCTTGGGCTTTGCTCTTTGTCAAGGGCTGGCAAGTTTTATGGATATGTTGTTGCTGAGGAATAGGATGAGATTTGCTATATTTACAGTTTCTTTCATTTTCGATAAGACTACAGTAAACTAAAATGCTAAAATAGAAATATCATATTGAAAAATTGAAGTTTAAAATTTAGCAAGGTAAGTAATAAATTGGGATATCTGAGGCATTTTCTTCATCTGAGGCATTTCCTCCCATGTTTCCACTATGTTGCCCAAGGAGGTGTTACAAATTTTGGGGATGGAAACAGTAGCATCGTACTATTACCATGAAATCCTATACAGGTTACTTCACCAGCGACATGTTGACCTGTTATAGGCATACCTCCATGAATTCTAGCTTGAAGCCCAACACATATGATGTGCATCTGGAAATTAAAGATATGGGAACCTTAGTTATGTCAAGGTCATACATTAGACAGTGTGCAAAAATATTTGGGAAATAATACCATGTTTCTTCCTTGAGTTTTTGGCAGTAGGATAATCAAGAAAACCAAAAAACTCTCTCTTCATACACTCAGATGAGAACATCTGTGTATGTTTCAGGTTGTTGAAGAGATTGATGGTGGGTACCCATTTGGTTTGATTATTGCATTGGGATTGATTCAACAATGCACTAATCCAAATCTGCGGTTTTGAGTGTGTTCTCAAAGAATCCATGAACCCCAATTCTGCGGTTTTGAGTGTATTCTCAAAGAATAAAGACTTCGAATACGTCTTGAGGGAATTTTGCTGGGATTGATCTGCTCCAAGTTAAGTGTTTGCATTGAATGATTTTGGGCTTTGATATGCTAGATACGTTGAAGACATTTTGAGGTTATTGGGATTGTTCTGCTGCAAGTTGGGTTTTTGCATTGAAGAATTTGGGCTATTAATATCATGTTCAAGCAGGGATCTAACCGCTATCCGAGATCCAAGGGATTCAAGGTCAAGCATGCATTTCAGATAGCCTTACTGGTTGCTGTGAGCATATGGTTGTTGTATCATGTTAAGCATTCTCATGATAAGAAGCAGGCATATAAAAAACAAGTGTCTCTGAAGGCTGAGGCCAGTGGTGATGGTGGCAGCAGATGGAACAGTGATGTATTTGGGCATAAAGGGAAAGTGGAAATCCCTCAGGATGTTGGTGATACTGTGGATGTGGTGAATCATGAAGGAAATACTAAGGAGCAAGAGGAGACCGTGGATCGGCATGAGACGATGGAGGAAAATGGTAATGAAGATCATGGTGGAGGAGATGATGAGCTAGATCGCCACGAGGATGAAAAGACTGAGGAAGAGAGTCAGGAGGAGCATGAAAGAATTAGAGAGAATGCCATGAATAATGAAGCAGGGAAGGAGTCAGAGGCAGCGGAAGAGGAACAAAATGGTGATGTGGGAGCCAAGTTTGCGCAGATGAAATAGGAAAATGGGGATACAAAGGAATCCCTAGAGGCTAAAGATGAACATAATGAGAGCCAGGAGGAAATCCCAGAGTCTAAAGATAAAGAGCACGACAATGAGCAAAGTCTTGAAGACAAAAATGCTGAAAACTAGACTTAACATAACAAGAGCGAGGACGAAATTGCAGAATCTAAAGATAAAGAGCACAACAATGCTAAAAATAACACTGAAGACAACAATGCTGAAAATAAGACTGAACATAATGAGAGCGAGGATGAAGTTGCAGAATCTAAAGATAAAGAGCACATCAATAAGCAAAGTCTTGAAGACAAAAATGCTGAAAATCAGACTGAAATTGGACATGGATTGGATCATCCTCTTGCCACTGGCGGAGAGGACGTGGAAAGGAATTCTACAGAGTTTGTCAAGTCACCCGAAACAGTTCTTGAAGAAAATGAGACTGCTTCCTCAAATCTCAGTTCTGAAGGAGAAAATGTTAAGGAAACATTTTTAGGTACAATGAAGATTGAGGAAGTTGTTCCAAAATAGAATGAGATTAGCAGTCTGGATAGCGGTACAGATGGTGCTGTGGTTGATCCAAATACAGCGCAAGAAGGCAAGAAAATGGAAGAAAAGAATCAGGAAACCAATGCCACTCATAGCGATTCTGTTCAGGATACGAAAGCAAAAGCAGATGGCAAGAAACAAGAAGAAAATAACAAAGAAGTTATTATAGCTGAAGAACATGAAATTGGTAGGGAAAATAATGCAACAACCAAACATGACATTCAGGCAGACTCAGATAATGGGTTCCATGATTCGGCAACTTCAGAATCAAAGCATGGGATAAACAATCTGGTCAGAGAAAGTCGGATAACACTGAGTGTGTTTCTTCTATAGATCAAGGCACAACGGAGGGTGAGATAGGAGTGCCTCACGGTGCAATGTCAGAAGATGCCAAAGGCCTTACTTCATTGGATCAAGATGAAGCAAATGCTGAGCATAATTTAACTGTAGATCATGAAACCACATCTGATACCGATAAAGCTTCCGAAGGTGATGCGATTTCAGCTTCTTCATAAACAAATTCAACCATGGAATCTGTTACATTCCGATGCTGGAGATGCTATTCCTCAGGATATGCTAGAAGAAAATGAAGTGGGTGATCATACAGACCTCGGAACTTTACGTGAGGGTGAGGCCGAAGGGCAGATCACAGAGGAACTTTCTGTGCAGTGAATGTTCGATCTATTAATAAATCTTTTTCATGAGAAAATCTCTGGCCTGTAGCGATAACGCTCAAGTAATGCATGATCCACCGAACCGCTTCTGCCGCATATGAAACTATACCGGGCCTATTCTTGCCATTTGAGGATGCACAAGCAGGCTTGACTGATAAGGAGAGGACTGGAGGGGCTCTCAATCTATGCCAAATGAAACGCCCAAACCGTTTGGGCAGCCCTTTTGAATGAACGGCTGAAATTGTTGCAGTCGTCTAACATATAATCGTGTGGATTACAAGATGACAGGTAGGCAGAGAGGGGAGTTGATTTCAGAGGGAAACGCCTTACGACGTAAATATGATGAAAAAAGACAAAGGGATGCCAAATGATATACATAAATAGGACATAGCCAGCCAACTAACGCAGCACACATTTTGCTAGAAAAGAGTTCTGTATAAATATTTTTCGCAATAACGCTACACGCTCACCACCCCTGAGTCATCGATGTCGAACTCAGACGAAGCTTATTCACACAAGCATATTCGCTTGGGGTCAATCACAACCATTTGTAAATCTCAAATATATGTAAAAAACAAATTCAACATCGGCAGATTATTTTTCTTATACTTTTCGGGATATTGGACCAGTTGAAGTGGCTTGACCAGACCCACGCATTGCGAAGTTAAACGTTGACTTAACAACTTAAGTATCACACAATCGACATAGGCGATCAAATGTTGCGGCTAAACACACAATTGACTTAATGAAGATCTCACCTCTCTTACATATTTACTTCCGTGCTCGAAGCTTGATTCCTCTCCTATTCTAATTCTTTTATTTTTATTTTTTTCCATATTCTGTTAGCGTCTAGAATCTCATGCAATCTCTATTCAGATTAGGGAATACTTATTTTTTATGTGGTTTACTGTATCAATTTGGTATTATTTACGTTCACAAACAATATCTACTTGTTATTTCGATGAACCAAGATAGATAATCGCTTTATAGATAAACATATCAGTGTCTTTATTTTGTTTGCTAGGTGTCAGTTTGAATTTAGCTCAGTTACATGAGTTTTAGTTGAGTGTTTTTCTAATTAATTATTGTTGTTGTTTGCTTGTCTCCATTGTAATCTATTTAGTTGTTACTCAATGATGGGAAGGGATGTTAGCTCTATTGCTTTGTTTATGTTTATTCTCTATGTATTTATGCCTTTGTAATATTTGTCATGGTATAAGAGTGCTAGATTGCATAAAGCTTCATGGTAGCAACATTTGAAAAGTTGTAACATAGAGATCAAGAGCTTCAAAAGGAGAAAGAAGAAGTCAACTATGCCTAAGTTAGTGTAGGCAAGGGAGAGACCAATTGTTGAGTTCAAGTTAAAGAAAAAAGTCAATTAAAATAAACATGACAATAACGCTCTCCATAAGAGCCGCATTTATGTTACTAATGCACTTGGACTGTTTAAAGTGCCACAACCAAAAGAGTCCATTATTTTACATGCTGAGAAGAAGACACTCCACTGAAGTCCACAATTGTAGAATCTACTTTTGGCTGCTACTCACTTAAATCACACTTACACAATATATGGCTATCATCCACCCTATAAAATCAGTTATCGAACGATAATAACAATGTGTTTAATAGATTATACCTCATAAACACCCCTCTGATATGTTTGGCTTGAATGTTTATTAAGATAGAGTTTTGAAGGGAATGACATGAATGGTCATATGGTGATAAATAGTAGCCAAACGAGTGCCCAAGAATGGACCTATCCATTAAATCTTTTGTCGAAGATTGAAAATGAAGAATAAAAACCTCTTAAAATTATACATTTCTCATCATTTTATTGTCTTCAAGATGAATCACACTTGCTCTATGGTAACTTATATACAAAAAATCAATGTAATGAATTTCGAAGAAATAAATCAAAACTTTTCAAGATACAAAAATATAAACTCAGAAATAAAAATAATTGCAATCTTTCACAATTGTCATTCACATGGTCATCCTAGGCATGAGACCTATTGTAGATGATGGAAATCATGGTTGCTATTAGTTATAATGATAGGAACTGTTGCAAGGTGAACCCTAAAAACTGCAAACCCTATTAGAATTGTTGCAAGCAACTGCAAAAATAATTGAAGAGCCAGTTTAGATGCATATCTTATATATCAAAGTAGTAGAACATATATTCTGATAACCCAAAAAATATATAGATTTTGGAAGGTATATGTGTATATGTCCAACCATATATTAACTATAAACTATGTACTAAACATTTTGTAACTTTCTACATATTGATCATGTATTTAGAGAGCTAAATCAATAATTAATATACACAGCTACAAAATATTTATTGCAACATTAGTATATCCATATGTGGTGGTTAATTGGGGTTACCTCTTGCTGTTTAGCAAAATAATGGCTATCCTCCCTACCTACGTTCAAATCTCTCAAATATTCACTAGTAATGTTTGGCTTTAAGAAAAACTTTGATGTAATAAGAGTATTGTTATAAAAGATTCAAGCCTAAAAAATGCATCACTGAATAATGGTTTTCTTACATGACATGTTGAGCTTTAGTACAATAATGTAATAAGAATATTGTTGTAATGGATGAACCTAACAAATTCATCATTGAATAATGGTTATCCTACGCACATATGTTCAAATCCTCGAATCCTCATTAGTGACATGTTGAATTGTGATATATTAAAAGTATTGTTGTAATGAATTTGAGCTTAAAAAAACATTAAGCATCACTAAAAAAATGGTTATCCTATCCATTTAAGTTCAAATCCTCAAATCCTTATTAGTGACATGTTAGAACTCTGATATATTAGAAAAATTCCTGTAATGAATTTGAGACTAATAAAAACGTCAAACATGATAGTAAACTGGCTTGATGCTAACAACCACACTCTAAAACTCTGGCATTCTAGAGGAAAGCCTATTATTTCCTCTCGATTTAGAAATATTATCCGACGATACATGTACAGGGAAAGTAATATATAACTGTTTTCTTCTATTTCCTCTCAATTTAGAAATATTATCCGACCATACATGTACATGGAAAGTAATATATAACTGTTTTCTTCTTATTTTAAAGAAACGAGGTCTTTGCATATTGATCGCTTATTAAGCAAACTAAACCTACTACTTAGTGGAACGTGAGAGTCCCTAGAAGTTCGTTTGAAATTAGTGGCAGAGAAAAAAGTGTAGACTAGAACGAAGGTGCCAACAATTTCAGTCCCCCTTGGTATAACCATGGGAAACCCTACAAAACTTTGGCGCTGCAAATGGCTCCCAAGCACTGGAATATCATGTAGAACAGATCCCGATTCAACGACCTATTCCTATCCAAGAACAACTCAAAGGCGATTGAAGGGTTAATGTGCCCACCTGTAACACAAATATTATGTTGCTAAAAATCTCAAAAGACATAAACCTTAAGCTCTCAAAGAAACTTTTCATGTGATCTCAGGTAATCTAAAAGCCAAAAAGGAGTTATTATTACGTGAAATCCTTGTGATGCAGTAGACGAGATAGGAAAATAATTCCACGAAACGCCCATGGAATCCCTTAAGTTCCAACATAATCTGTGCAAACATTGTCGATCGTCTTAACACCCATGATAGTAAGGATTGTGATGTAACGAAACAAGAACGTTGCCATGAACTTTGTACTAACAACCCTACAGAAGGACCATGGCGTGAACTCCTTGGGTTTGAATGGTGGCCCTCGCTCCTTGTAATCCTTCTCCCTTGTCTACATTTGCAATCCCCAACGACTACCTTTTGAAATACTTGTTCTCCCTTAGCTTAACGTCTTCCTCTTTTCCTTCCATTTTCGCTAAAACACAAAAAATCACTAAGAACCAGAGGATTCACATATTGTCTAAACCACTCGAACGCCGAATCTTACGGAGAGGCGAATGCAAAATGAATGTGAGATATAAAAAGTGAGCAGACCCAGCTACTTAATAATAAGACGTAACATATAAGAGATTGTTAGAGAGACATGGTTGGTCAGGCAGTGGGACTTGTATTTTACTAAACCTAATTTTATCGTGTTCTTTGCATCTACTTGCACCTTTTCTTGAGACGTCCTTCCCCAATGTCCCACTTTGAATTCTTCCACCAAGTCACAAAGTTTGTCGACACCTTCAATGTATTTGATGAGGCAAAGGAAAAAAGAAAATTGGTCATCCTCCTAGTTCCGGGCATTTTTATTTCGATCGCCAATTTGCAGAATATTTGGAAATTATATGGACATGAGCGGTAGTCAATTATTTGGTTGTGGCCATGTTTGTCTAATGGCCCAATATTCAGCAAATCAGTGACCTAGTTTTTGCCAATTGTGTTAAAAACCCAAAAAAAAAGAAAAAAGAGAGTAAGTTTTCGGGTTTTGAATCCCTAACGCAGTAAAATATTTATTAATTATAATTAGATAAAAATAAATAGAATATTATTTTAATAAGTATAATTTTATTTATAATAAAATATTTATTTATTATAATAAAATACTTTTTTTTTCCGTATTTTATGTTTAAAATAATTTTTTTAAAGTATGTTTGGGGTAGTTCAATTGGCAATGGCCGTGGAAATGAAGTCTCACCAAACCGCAAGTCTTGGGTTCAAATCTTGTGCTATCCTACGATCAGGTTGAGAAGTTGGACATAATGAAGATATAGTCCTACAAAGCTTACCAAAAAAAAGAAAAAAAAATTATTCAAATTTAATGGATTTTCCTAAAGCATCCTAGATCCATCTTAACCCCGAATCTATCAAGCTCCTAGAGGAATAAAATCTTTTGTGATACAAACCTCTTTTAAAGTGAAAAGATATTTGATCCCTCCCAGGGCTTGATAGATCCTGGGTTAAGATGGATCTAAGATGTTTCTTGTATACACACATACCATATCTAGGTTAGATCCATCTCCCCCTCTCCCTCTCCCCTCTCTCTCTCTCTTCCATCTCGCTCTACTCCCCCCTCACTCTCTCCATCTATCCCTTGTCACCCTCTCTCTCTCTCCACCTTTCTCTCTTTATGTATTTCTTTTTCCTTCCCCCCCTCTCCCCCTACAAATTCATCTCTCTCTTCCTCAATCTCTCCTCTCTCTCGAGTCCCTTCTCTTTTCCCCTTCTCTTTTCCTACCTCTCTCTCCCTTTCTCTCCCACATCCCTCTCTCACTCCCCCACATCACTCTCCCTCTCTCTCTCTCTCTTCCATCCAACTTTATCACTATCTCCCTCCCTATCTCCTTATCTCTCTCCCTTTTCTCCCCCCTCCATCTACATGTCTCCCTTTCTCTCTCTCTGACCTCCTCTCCTTTCTCGTTGACTCTCTCTCCATCTATCGCTTGTCACTCCCTCTCTCTCTCAACCTCTATCTTTCTATGTGTTTGTTCTTCCCTCCCTCTCTCCCCCCTACAACTCTATCTCTCTCTCCCGCCCTCTTTCCTTCTCTCTCTCAAGTCATCTCTCTCTTCCTTCTTGTCACTCCCTGTCTCTCCCACCTCCCCCTCTCTCTCCCCCCATATATCTCTCTTCTCTACCCTTCAACTCTATCACTATCTCACTCCATCTAACTTTCTGCCTCCCCCCCTTCCATCACTATGTCTCCCTCTCTCCCTCTCCTCTTTGTCTTCCCTCATATACTCTCTCTCTCTGTGTCTTTGTTATTCCCTTTGTCTCCCCCCCTCAAATTCATCTCTCCCTCCCTCACCTCCTCTCTCTCTTCATTCCTCCCTCCCTCCATTCTCTAGCTATGTCACTATCTACTTCCCTCTCTGCTTCTCTCTCCCCACTCCATCCATATGATGGAGATTTTTCACTCTATGTAATCAATGATATATGTAATGTGTAAAAATTTCACATTTTACATTTTTTTTAATTGTAAAATGAGCTATGTTTCCAGACATGTGGTATTGATAATCCATGGTATTGTAGCAAAACCTATTTACAAGTTAATAATATCCATGGTAAAGTGGGATTGGATATCCATGGTTAAGAAACTTGTTATATTATAAGTTTATTGTAAGTATTAAGTTTTTATGTGCTTATTAATTAAATTTAAATATAGTTATCAAATTATCATTACTCCCTGTCAATTAGTTTTATTTTCTTTAGCACTTGTGTAGGAGTAAAATTGTAAATGTATAGAATTACTAGTGGTTACTACCCACCAAAATTTATGGAAGTTTTTTAGCTTGAGAAAGCAATTTACTTATCCACTTCACTTCACAATTTATTAGTTATTACTAGCATGACTATACGATAATTTTTCTATAGACCATTTAGCATTTGACCAATTTAACTTATAATTATTTATGCAATTTTTTAGAGAACATAATTTTTAACTTGAGTAGAAGGGGTAAAGTTTGGTAGGGTTACATCTTCATCATGTCCAATATATCACCCTGATCGAGGTAGGGAATTGAACAGGTGACTTCACATCAAAGAGTGCCTTAATAGAGCATTAGCTCGTCGTCTATCAAAGATCCCATGGACATTACTTTTAACCTTTTATTATTTACTGAATATAGATTTAAATGAATATCTCCACCATACTCTCTTCAATATTACTTTTAACCTATTATTATTAATTTTTGATTGAACTAATATATAAATTCCACTTCCGTAAAGCCCATATTGAATTTATATTTTGTTTATATATAAAAATTATAACCATTTTTAATTATTACCAACATTAACACTAGATTAAATTTGTTAAAGGTCAAGATCACCCTTAAAAACAACACTGCTTCCCATTATCATCTTTAGAAACAACATTGCGTCGCATTAAACATATCATATAGGGCACTCCACGGTAGGATGTCATTGAAACCATTTTAATAATGTTTACGTAGTGATTACTAATACTACGAGTTATCGTGGACAAGGTGGCAATACTTGGATTCAAGTTCAAGCCGACACCACTAACAACAATAAGCAGAGTTACAACAGGCGGAGTTGCAAGAATGTGGATAAATGGATGGTTTCATATCCCATTGCTCCCATTGAACCTGGAACATAATTTTTATGGAGGCATGGCGGAAAGAAACAAGTCCTAATAATTTATATAGATTTAAATGAATTTATTTTTCTTCTCACTTTCAATTGTGTAGGATGATTATACTTAATATTAAAAAGGAAGAAAGAGTGTGTAAAGTGCTTCCTAACCTAATTTATGTGAGAGGATATTTTGTAAAAAATCATAATATAATGAAAACCAAATAAATAAACATCAAACCATTAATTACATGATTTTCCAAGGAAAACCATTTGGGAATAACACCGCAACATTAAAGTAGTTTCAATATATAATTCAAAAATTAAATGGTCACGATAGATAATTTATATCTTCTCAATAAGAGTGTTTAGTCGTAGTATAAATATTTGGGAGAAATTTTGGAGTTATAATAATAAGTAAAAATTTAAACTTTATTTCGCCTAAATAAATAGGTGTAAAAATACATAATTTATGGGTTTTAGATTCTACAACCTAGAAACCACCACTAACAAGTAATTGGTTGACCATTGTTGCACAACATTCATTGCTTTTTAGTACATTTCATTTGATCCTTGCCCCAAGTCAACATTTGTTTCCTACTAATGTTTTGCATTTATTTCTTTTAACCACTATATTTATTCCTGGCTACTATTCACAATGATTACTTACTCCATTACATAATTGACTGCAAGGTCTATGATACACTTGTCCCAGTTTTCTCCCGCTTGTCATCTACCTTGCAAAAGCATAAGGGAGAATGCATCACACTATGAGCTAATTGCTAGGAGCCATAAGGCCTATAGACTTGTAACATTACTTTAACTTACCTATGCTTATCATTTTCATCAATGCATTTGCAATATTATAAAGAGTGTCAAAACTATCTAGTATCACATTTCCATCCTCACTATGTCCCTAAGGAAATGATATTGGACACATATATGCATTTTTCATTGCATGAAAGGTTGGGTTCTTAGACAAAATAATGGTACTATTATTTTTAGTGTGGTTTACATACGTCGAAGATTGGTGACTGCAACGTCGAGGGGAATATATCAACATATCCAATTGAAGGGATCACTTCTTGCTGCCTCATTAGTAGAGCCTAACCCAAGAGTGTCCTGGAGAATTGATCTCATGACCTCCCATTAGAAAGGTGTTTTTAATGTCGAGAACTAGACCAATTGAGTTAACCCTAGGGGCTAAACAAATGCCACTATTGTTATCACATTGAACTGTAACAACTATCTATGATATCTCTAATTTTAAACATAGTTTCATACGCCAAATGAACTCCTTATAGACATGAGTAGCTACTTTGTCACTACTCAAACAAATAATCAAGACATGAATCCAATCATAGATCTCCTTCTATCCACATCCCACACCTAATTAGGATCCACATGATCTTGTATATCCAATGAGTGAAAGCTCCCTCAAACATCACTCAGTGACAACACAAAGGAATATTCAGAAGTATCTCACAAAATATAAAGACCCTATCCATTGCAAACCCATGTTTATGTCTAGGATAAGCCATGAATCAACTCAAGACTCCATTGGTTATGAAAACCCAGTTTATTGCATGACACATCGTACATAAAATTTCCACTTACACTAATACGAAGAATATAACTTGTACTGTCCATCTATTGGGCTATTGTAGGACATTGTTATAATGAAATCTTAGTTATCATACACATTGGAACACTCAATGATTCTCTAACTTATCTCTACTTCTAAACATAGTTTTATATGCCAAATAACCTCATTATAGACATGAGTAGTTACCATATCCATTTCCTTTACAATGGACAAAGAAACCACAAATTTTCAATTACTCATCCAACTCACTTTCCCAATAAAGTATCAATAGATGTATTCACTTATATATCTCCTTTGATCTACATCTCTTTCCCAATTAGAATTTCCATAATCGTATATATCCATTTAGTGTAGGTCCCCTAAAATATCACTATGATAGTGAAGGGAATATTTAAAGTACCTCACAAATAATACCTGAAGAACCTCTTCCTACAACCCAATGTTTATGTCTAGGATAAGCTATGAATCAACTCAATTTGACTCCCACTACTTGGGGAATATCTAATATATTACATAACATAACATATAAAATTGTAACCTACACTAGATAAATTGCACTGTTTTACCGAAAGCTTACTTATAAAATAAATTGGAATACTTAATGACTATCTAACTTATGTTTAGTTGTAAAATTTGTTTTATAAGCCAAATGGCCTCGTTATAGACATGACTAGATACCATCTACATTTTCTTTGCAATGGACAAATAAATCATAGCTTGTCATATGCTCATCCAACATACTACCTCAAAAAACAAGCAAGACATCTTTTTGCTCATAGATTTCCTACCTACATCCTTTGCCCAATTATAATCCACATAACCTTGTATATCCACTAAGAGTAGGTGCCCTAAAACATCACTATGATAACAAAGGGAATATTTAGAAGTACCTTACAATTACCTAACAAAACTCTTCATTGTAGCCCTGTGTTTATGTCCAAGATAAACCATGAATCAATTAAAGACTCACACTACTTGGCCAATATATACTCTATTGCATAACATAGTATCCATCAATTTACCAATTATACTAGCATAAAGGTCATAAGTTGTATTCTCCATTTATCTAGGCATTGTAGGAGAATGCTCTATTGAAACCTTACTTAATGCTATGAGAGATAGATTCTACAACCCAACATGAGGGCGATGTGTGATTCCATTTGTGCTCAACATGTTGGGTGTGGAGCCTAATTATCTTTTGTATTCAAAGGTATCGCCGCATTGGACCCCAGTTCGAAATGGGGTGGAAATGCCACCCATAAAATATTCGCTATAGGGGGGTCCAAGGGGGGCGATTGCGACCTTTTGGGAGCCCCACCCTGGTAGGGGGATTAGGGGAGCACCCTCGAAGCTAAGAATAGATGTAAAATTGCCTTGTAAAATGTTGTAATTTCGTAGTCAATCTGGGTGGTTCATTATGCGAAGATCTGGTGGTTGAAGTTATGTTTAATTTAGGTTTTTTTTTGCCCTAGAAGGCAACCCCTTACTATATATGAGGGAATTATATTTCTTCTATGTAAATCTGTATTTTGAGTGAGGAAGAGAGAGGAGATTGAGAGCGAAGAGGGAGTTACAGTGGATCTGCTGTAGGTTGTATCTCTTCAGTTTACTGGGTAATATAAAAAGAAGGACTGGTTGTTTCTCCGTGGACATAGCACAAACTAGGTGAACCACATATATCCGTGTCTCTCTTGTTTTATGTGATTTCTGTGTTTATATTTCTGCAATATTTTATGTGTTCCATTGCTCTGAAATATATAATTTTCTAACACAACGTGGAGATGACACATGCCCCTTTCAAAATAAAAATAAAATATTCTCTAAATAAAATATGATCTCATAAATAAACAAAAAAAAGTAAAAAATAATATAAGTGTTTGGTAAGTTTTAATTTTAAACATTATAAAACATTATAAGTTTTAATAACATTTTCATTATTCTTGCTTGGTTCATTGTTGATTTTACCGTGATGTAAATATATTTCTTAAAGCCCACTATGAAGGAGATGTAAAATTATTTCATATTCATATAAATTAACATAGTTTTATATCAAATTTGTTAAATTAAAGTAATTAAAAAAAAATCTTATATTTTCACTTTTGAGTGTTAAAATGTATAATCTTATACTTTTTAAAAAAATATTTCAATATAAGACTTAATAATATATTTAAATATTAATGTCACCTAATTTAATTTAATAACAATTTCATATATATGTATACAATTTCATATATATGTATATAGAGACTATGTGTATGTGTGTTGACCATCATAAAATATTTCAGTCAACAAAAAGAAGAAATAATTGAACATAAATAGATTCAAGTCTTTCCTAATAATAATAATGAAAGGAAGATGTGTAATTCATTCAAATTCTTAGTATGTGGCATATAGAATAATAATAATAATGTATGATATAAATACAATGTTTCAAGATTTAAGGTTAAGTAATACTAATGTGTATCTTAAAATATATTACTTCCAAAAAAACATTTTAATATATGCAATGTAGTTCATAAATCAAATCTTTCACCTCTTTCGCTAATCATGTTAAATAAAAAAATTCAATTTCAACCATGTATATATAGTTAAAAAATATGTATATATTATATAAAGAAATTGGAAAAAATAAATTCTTATGGTTAAAACTTTTCACATAATCTCACTCTTCCTGCGAAAACAAAATTCATTGCATTGAATCCATTTATACATTCCAAATTCCAAATTGTATTTTAGGCAAAAAGAAATCTCACACACATATACACACATGCACCGCATATTTATCAAGCATCCAAAGAGGCACCTCCATGAATAACACTTCCATAGGCAGTCTTTCCCTTTTTATCTATTCCTGCCTTTGCCCCCAATCTCTACAGGTGCAAACCTTCTTTAATTTTTTGATTCTAAAAATGGTTTGCACCTCAATGGATTTGATCACTCTAAGATCTTATGGATCTATATTGGTTATAGAAATTGGACCACTCAATGGTATACAATCTGCCATGCAGTAATGTTGTGGCATAGAGGTCACATACTTACTCTAGCTTAGGTAGATCCTTTTATTTGTTCTTTATCTCCTTATCTCCATTCTTAAGCTATATTTGGCAATAACCATATTATTTATATTAAATTGTGTACAAAGCTAAAGAGTTCAAATCACCAATCACATCATTATTATTACCAAAGTATATTATCTACATATAGAGTGATAATAATGAAATTATCATTATCTTGTTTATATTACACACAATTCTTTAATTTTTAATTCACAAATCTCAATACCAAAACAAAATAATCAAACTTTTGATCCCACATTTGGCAGATTATTTAAAACCATATGAAGATTTTTTTTTAATATTTTACCTTTTTCAACATAGTGCCATGGATGTGTCATATAAAGCTCCTCCTTTAAGTCATTGAAAATCATTTTCATATGTATTTTTTCTATTTCATTGTAGCAAGAAAGTCTCAATTTGATTTTTCCTTGGTCAAATTGAGAAAATTTGAGTTTCCACATTAGCAGACAACTTGGAGGTAGTTAACTTGTATGACATGGCTCATGTCACTCAGTTAGCTCATTAAATTTGAGTTAGAGGGCTTGAAGTTCAGTTAAGCATGTGTGATTGCTAATTTGTAGTTATCAAGGACAATTATTTCAAGTTGTTTTGAGTTAAATTAGTTCTAATTGTTGATGGAAGTACTTGAAGGTTAGTTGTGCATTGGGACAATAGTCTAACTCAACGATCATCCAGTTAACTGATCAATCAACTAAAAATATCTAATGCATGCAAAGAATATGAATTCCCCATTTATGCTAAAGATTCTAAGGTAGTGTAACATTAGTTGTATACTAGTCTTGAGTGTACAGCTGTTGCATGCAACCAAATGAGAAACCTTGGGAATTGCACAATAAATTGGAGTAAAATACCTAAATAATAGGGGGCTAATTCCTTAGGAGTTATCAAGGAAATATGGGCTCAAGCAGAGGCAAAAATTGACGAAGTCTAGGTCAGAGCTTCTCATTGAGCATAGAGAAAGTTTATTCACTTACAGGTTGAGCTCAGATTGAGCTAGCAATTGTAATATAGTCTCTATCTATTTGATTAATACAAGAAGCCTTAAGAGGTTTTTATCAATTGCTTTCCCCTAGAAAAATATTATGTATGTGTGTGATTTCTTATTCCATGTCTGAGATTGTTGTTCTAAATTATGAATTAACATCTACAGAGCAATAGAGTAGAATTGCGTCTCTTGATTTATATTAAAATTTCTTGACAAGTTTCAATTCTACCCCATATTTCTACATGGTATGAGAGATAGGTTCACATTAGAACATGAATTTCAAATTTGTTCCTCAACAGGTTTGAATTTGCAGCTTCGGTGTAGTAGGAGCTCTTCAAAGTTAGGAAGATGACCTTCAACAGGTTCAAATTAGAGTATGCCTTGGAAGGCATCTCAAATTGCATTACATGGAAGGATTGCATGGAGTTGGTGCTTGACAATAACATATTGCTAGAATATGACCATACAAACATTACAAAATGAGGATCAGATGATGTCCAAAACCCAGCTCAATGGAAAAAATATGTAGTAAATGTGAAGAGAATAATCTTGGAGGGAGTGTGAGACCACATTGTCTCAAATCTGCATGGGAAAGGAACTCCTTTTGCAATGTGGCAAGCACTGATAGATCTATTCCAGAGTAGCAGTGACCATAGGAAATTGGCCCTCAAAGACAAACTTCGAAATATCAAGATGCAAACGAATGACACTATTCCACAGTATATTAACATATTTACACCAGTTCCTCATGAGCTTGGAGGGGTTGGTGTAACTGTTGTAGAAGATGACCTGGTGAGCCTAACTCTTCTAGCCTTTCCCAAAAGTTGGCATAACTACCAAGACTTGTTGAAAAAAATGGAAAAATTGTTGAAGTGGGAAAGGTTATGGTCCCATTTGGTCCAAGAAAAGTTCAGGGGAAATAATCGTGACGAAATTTGGAGAGAGAACCAAACTAGAATCCATCCAAGGGGGCAAGAATAAAGACTTGTCCAAAATCAAATACTTCAATTGCCATCAATTCAGACATTATTCTAGAAACTTTCCACACAAAAAGTCTAGAAAGAAGAACTTAGGAGGAGTAGCAGGTGAAGCTTTGGCTTCACAGTTCGACCTTGACTTCACCCTCATAGAAGCATGCCCATCAAAATGATGGGGAGTGTGTGCTACTCGGACTTCGATGCCTTGTTCCACATGACAATGTGTATAGAGTTTTTTAGTGACATAGAGGAGAAGAATCTCCAGATGAATTTTGATCCGGAGGACGATGAAAGGAAAAATGCTATTGGGATTAATACAATAACCTTTCAGAGGAAGTCAAGATCCCCTCTTTGCCTCAGAGATGTCATGTTTGTTTTAGGATTAAAGAATAATATCATCTCTGTTGCAGTTTTGGAAGACTATGGTTATGATGTGATCTTCAGCAAAGGGAAATAATTCCTAAGACACATAGCCACAAGGTAGGTGAGGCAGATCAATGTTCGTGTGAAGAACATGTATAAACTTGATGTGGAATATTATGCTACATTATGTAGTAAGGCAGAGAAAGTGCAAAGTCGCAATGTTCGCGACATCTGGCACAAGAGATTGGGCCATTTGCATCATGAAAACTTAAATATTATTCAACAAATAACCATTGGCCTCCCTAAAGGGTCACTTGAGCAATGAGATGTCTACAAAGGTTGTACCTTATGGAAGTATGTAAAATCCACATTACATAATCGAGACAACAGAGAAGATGCAGTCTTGGAAAGAGTCCACTCTGATGTTTGTGGACCCTTTTCGACAACCTTTGCTACCAAGCACAAATATTTTATTATTTTTATTAATGATTTCTCAAGGAAGTGTTAGATATTCTTCATGCAAAAGAAGGATGAGACGTTCTCCATATTTGTAGAATTCATGGCATTAGTTGAGAAAGAGACCAGCAAGAAGGTGAAGGCTCTTAGAAGCAACAATTGATGTGAGTATGTTTTGAATGAATTGAAGGATTTCTGTGTGAAAGAAGTCATTCAAAGAGACATGACACCCCACAACCCATAATAGAATAGAGCAGCTGAGAGAAAGAATAAGAGCTTTGTTAGCGTTGTAAGAGCTATGCTACATGATCGAGGCCTATCACTACATTTATGGGCAGAGGTATGTAACACAATAGTCTACTTGCAGAACCATCTTCATCGAATTCTTGGTATGATTACACTAAAGGAGGCCTTCTCGAGGAGAAAGCCATATGTGAGATCTCACTTTAGGATTTTTGGAGGAACAACATTTCTCAATGGTGTTAATGAGGAGGAGGCATACATCAAGAAACCGGAAGGTTTTCAGGCATTTGATTGAGAGTATCATGTGTGCAGACTAAAGAGAGTGTTGCATGGTCTCAAAAAAACAACACGTGCACCAAGATCGATAGTTATCTCACTGGTTTGGGCTTCTCCAAAAGTGAAGTGGATCTGAACCCCACTCATATTTCTGTAGAAGGTAAACTACTTATTATTTTTTTATAATTTGATGATTTAATACTAAGAGGTGATGACGAGTTAATCAGATCTTACAAGGAGGACCTTGCAAGGGAATTTGAAATGAAGAAAATGGTTCTCATATACTACCTCCTTGGCTTGGAAGTATGTCAAGGCAATGGGGAATTCAACGAGATACTGTAGAGATTTCTCATGGAGAGTTGTAAACCCATGGAGACACCTCTAGTGACAAATTGGAGGGAGGAGGATGCCACTTCAGGTGAAAAGGTGGATGCTACCATTTACCAACAACTAGTGGGTTAACTGATGTATCTTGTGGATACACTACCAAATATGTGCTATGTAGTCAACCAATTGAGCCAAGCTATGGTTAGGCTGACCAAATTGTATTGGAAGGAAATAAAGCATGTTTTACGGTACCTCAGATGCACTACCTATTATGGATTATGATACATATAAATAGAGGGAGTGAAGTTGTGTGGCTTCAAAGGTGCAGATTGGGCAGGGAATCCATCCGATTAGAATAGTACATCAAGTGGAATTTTCAATGTTGAGTTCACAGCAATTTCTTGGTACAATGGGAAGCAAATATCTATGGTGCTCACCTCGACAGAAGAAAAATACATGGTTGCAAGTCAAGCAACAATTAGAAACAATTTGGATGAGAAAGCTACTTGTGGGACTGGTTGGTCAGATGATGGATCCAACTGTGATCTATTGTGATAATCAGAGTTGCATTAAGATCTCCGATAATCTAGTATTTCTCAATTGATCTAAGCATATAATATTTGGTATAATCATTTACAGGATTATGTGTAGAGGAAGATAACCTACAATACATTCCAATAGAGGAACAAGATGTTGACATATTGACAAAGGGTTTGCCAAGAGGGAGGTTTAAATTCCACAGCTGCAGGATAGGGTTGGTTGATAATCCCTTTCTTGTGTAGAAGGAGTGTTGAAAAATGAAACAAGAAAGTCTCAGTTTGATTTTTTGTTGGTGAAATTGAGAAAATTAGAATTTCCAAATCAAGAAACAACTTGGAGGCTATTAAATTGTGTGACATGGCTCTTGTCACTTAGTTATCTCAGTAAATTTGAGTTAGAGGGTTTGGAGTTCACTTAAGCATGTGTGATTGCTAATTTGTAAGAATCAAGGTCAATTATATCAAGTGTTTTTCCAGTTAAACTAGTTCTAATTGTTGATTGCACTAGTGGAAGGTCAGTTGTGTAGTGGGACAATAGTCTAACTCAGTGATCATCTATTGAACTAATCAATCAACCCAAAATAGCTAGTGCATGCTGAGACTTCGAGTTCCCTAGCTATGGTGAAGATTCCAAGGTAATGCAACATATGTTGTAAACTAGTATTGAGTGTATAGGTGTTGCATGCAACCATATGAGAAACCTTGGGAATTATGCACTCAATTGGATGAAAATTCCTAAATAATAGGGGCCTAATTCCTCCCGAATTGTGCAAGGAAATAGGGGCTCAAGTAGAGGCATAAATTTACTAAGTCTATGTCAGAGCTTCTCATGAAGCAGAGAGATAGGTTATTCACTTGCAGGTTGAGATCAAATTGAACTAGCAATTGTAATACAATCTCTATTAATCTGATTAATGGAATGAGGCTTAAGAGGTTTTTAGCAGTTACTTTCCCCTAGAAAAATAATGTGTGTGTGTGTGATTTCTTATTACATGTCTGAGATTGTTGTTCTAAATTGTGAATTGAATTCTGTAGAGAAACAGAGTAGAATAATGTCTCTTAATTTAGTTTAAATTATGTCGAGCAGTTACAATTCTACACCATATTTCTACAAAAATATACCAAGCTTTATTTCTTCAATATCATATATAATTTTACAACTAACTTTAGGCTTACCTTTACCTTTCAAACATTGCCTTTTAAGTCAATATTATTTTAAACATCAATTTACGTTTAATTATGCCGGGAGACATGTCTATTTCTTTTGTAAGCTTGGTGAGACTACATCTTCATCATGTCCAACATATCACCCATATTGGGGTGGCGAATTGAATTGATGACTTCACATCATAGAGTGCCTTATCAGAGCTCTCGATCATCCTCTATCCAAGACCCCAAGGACAGAGACATATCTATTTTGGAATTGGGCTTCCAAAATTTTAATTTTAGTTATCAGTAATTTTTAGGTGGGAGGAAATGATTAAACTTCAATAAAATATTCTAGAATATTAGTTATCAGTAATTTTTAGGTGGGTGGAAAGAATTTAACTTCCATAAAATATTCTAGTATACATAAACCAAAGGTTGAGATTTCTTTCCAAAGTAGTTATGCATTTTTTCCCTTTTAATTAAATTCATTAATTAAAGAAATGTCATATAAACAAGTGTTATATGAGATGAGTTATAGTTTTTTGGGCATGTGGTATTTGATATTGGCCCATTGTATTGTAACAAAGCCTATTTACAAATAAAGAATCATGATAATAAAGTTGGGGATAATATCCATAATTAAGAATCTTGTTACATGTTTGTTTAAAATGTATATATGTTTCTTATATATTGATTTTTTAATCATTGTTGATGATAATAATTATTTTAAATAAAATTATAATTTAGTTAATTTTTTCTGATTTTTTTTTTTTTTTATTTTAACAACTTGAGAGTTTTATTGAACAATGTTTTTTTATTCATATGAATGATTTACCAAGCCATAGCTATGTTCTATGCTACAGTAGGGCTTCCAAATTTTTATTTTTTTTTTCAATAATTGTTAAGTAAATGGTAGATATTTAACCTCTCTAAAATATTCTTAGTAGTATACACAAATCAAAGACTTAATGATTTCTTAATAAAGAGATGAATCTCCATGGTTTATAAATATATATTAATTTTAACAACAGATACTCATAAATAAATAAATATTCTTCATATTTAAATATATTATTGACAATTTAATTTATTTATTATACTTATTAATAATATATTTAACTTTCTACTCCTAAGGTAAATATTTAAATTTTCATTCTAATTATTAATTAAAATTTTGTTGAATTCACTGAAACATTCTAATGTTGAAAGGACTACTTTATCGTCAAGTACTCGTGGGATTCTCTCTACCACATCATTAACGCGCATAAATTTGCACTGCGCTTGCATTAACTTATCACTTTTATTAGCATTTTATTGTATATTTTTAGCTAATAATAAATCTAATTATTTAATTTTTATAATTATAAAAATAAATAATATATCTAACTTTTCTACTTACATAAAGATAAATGTTTTAAATTTTCATTCCTAATTATTAATTAAAATTTTGTTTGAATTCACCAAAACATTCTACAGGTTGAGAGGACTACTCTTATCACCCAGTACTCCATGAAATTTCTCTCTCCTACCACATCATTAACGATGCATTGGCCAGCACGTCCCACATAATGTTGCAGGTATGGTCACGCATCACTTTGTGTACAAGAACCCGTCTTTCTAATCAGAGGAAAAACTACTGCTACGCGTAGTTTGGCATCTCGGTCAAACATCACATCACGCCTATCCCAAGTCAGAAGATTTTGTTCTCTGATGTGCATTTATCGCCCCTCCTAAAATCTATGCAGATCTCACCACCTAATTCAGCAAATGAGAAATTTTGTCTTGCATCTATCGTTCAAAAACCTAATTTAATAAAATTGGGATAAAATTAATTGGCAATTTTTTTTGAAATCTGAGTTATGAATTATAGCTGTCAAACTTTAAAATTTTGAATATCTACTATACTAAATATCTACTATACTGAATCGTGAATTGATTTCCACCATAAAAACACTTCAAACACTGCAAAACATTTCAATATTCTATTTATTTATTTTTATATCAATTAAAATTCCCTCTGAATTCCCTCTGAATTTGCCGTGTTGCCCGGAATCGGAAAGTAGCTACCATAGAAAAGCCCAAGAAGGCCAATGCTAAGCCTACCCTTCCCTGTCCAATTTGTGGGGAGCCAAATACAAAACTCCAAGTTGTCTACCAAAACCTGCAGAAATTTTCCTTGTACTCATCCTCCTGAGAGCAGCCATACGAAAAATGGATTACGCCGTCAGTATAACTGTATAACCTTCTCGGGGACGTGCTATCCAGAATTTTCTTTGTGGCATGCAACAAATACAATACATAGTTTCTATTTTCTGTCGATAGTACGTTCTTTGTCCGGCATGTTTGCTACAAATGTAATTAACTCTTTTTTACCAATAATATTTATTGTCGTTCCGATGTATAAATATAAAATTTTCATTTTCATTATTCATTCAAAAAACAAACTGCCCTTTACCAACACCATTCTTCGGCAGAAAGAATCAATAGCCCTGTATCGTGCAAAATCACGGGTTCGTAGCCCAGGGTTGATACTTCGGAGCAGGGAGAAATCCTAGGGTTATGAAAATCTTCAGGGAGAAATCTGTATACTGGGCTCTCCCGCGTTTTTGATTGGGATGATTGAAAAAGTTGGCATTACACCGTTGTTCCCCTTTCCATCGTTTGAAAGTTTTTTTTTTTTTTTTTCAATTGGTTTACTCCTATATTTATATAAAAAATATTACAGAGTTGGCATTTTTGCAAAAAATTCTTGACTTCTTGACTAGAGAACCGGCATGATGACTTACATCAGAGTTTTTAATTTCAAAGAACATTAGATTCCAAATCTGGACAATGACCATTCCAAAAAACTCAAAAACTGACCCCGTACAGTGATACAAGGACTGACTTGAGCACAACTATCTCTTGGACATATTGCTGCATAAACATAAACATAAACAGACTCCGACATATAGAATTGACAAAGACCTGAAACAAGCATGAAAACTATGAATCGAGAGGGAGTGGAACTTCTTCTTCGGTATATAGAATTGACAAAGACCTGAAACAAGCATGAAAACTATGAATCAAGAGGGAGTTGAACTTCTTCTTCGGTAGCCGATCAAAAAACCAGAGGCGTTCACTGGTTCAATCTTCATCCGAGGTTAATGGTTGTTCTTCTACGATTCGACACCCAAATTGGTCTGAGTCCTTGGAGTCAGAAGGATGGGCCACTGAGTTTGAAGGGTCTCCTCTCGTTGGCACGCTTGGGCCGACATTGGCTTCAATGTTCATAATTGGCAATCCTCCTGTATCTTGGCGCTGGGGACGTTTTGACTTGCCAACCTCTTTTCCACAGGAGCCCCATGATGAACCTCCCTAGAACCCATAGCATTCTCACACATTTCAATTGTCACAGAAACGATGAAGGATGAGTTTCCCAGAGAACAAGGAATGCGGAAATGGGCAGTATGCGGATGCAAGTGATGCATACAGACTCCGGCTCTGGCTTGCCCCCTTCCCCTGCCCCTGCCACTTCTAGTAGCAGGATAACTGTAGCAGCAAAACTCCGAAGCATCCGATGAGGGGTCCGAAGTGGTTGAGGAATGTTGGTGGGTGGCTCGACCACATGAACCGCCATGCCTGCACCCCATTCTGAGCCTCTCTCTAGGCATATTGATAAGAGCAGGATAGACAAACAGAGGAGGGATGGCAGGGAGTCGACTGAGGGGCGAACACACAGAGAATAGTAGAGACTGAGCACGCTTGTGGCTGTAAGCACCAGAGCCGAATGGATGCCGGAGATGGTAGTGGCGCTTGAGGCACAGCAAGGACGAAGAGGTAATAGCTGGGAAGCGATTGAGGAGAGAACACTCTGCATACACAGGACACTGAACACGCTTATGGCTATAAGCATCATGAACCAGAGCCGAAGGGAAGCACGGGATAGAGCTATCGCTTGGAGAATCCCCAGGGTCTGCTGCCGTAATGGAACTGAAGGCGTGCGGAGGAGCAGAGGGAATGAAGACGAAACTGGGTGCCATCGCGCCTAAAACAAGTTGCAGGGAAGGCAACGTTAATGCTGCCATTAATATGTTTGTGCGAGGCCAGTGCTCCATCCTATTACATTTACAGCTGGCGCTAGTGGGCTGCCACTTGCCCTCCTTGCACGCCTCCTTCGTACATATGAACCTTTCAGTCACCCGCATTCGGGATTCGATCGTTTGAAAGTTATACGCCAAAATTCGACAGATATAAATAGTTTGGAAGACTCGTTGTGATCATTACCTTGCTGAACCGTACTCCGAGATGTATAAAATCCCTCCCTAAGAGCTATTTATATCCGGGCCACCTTGGGGAGAACGAGTGTATATATAGAGTCAGTGTAATTATAGAAATTAAATTATATAGTTATAATATATATGAACACAATTATTTCATTATTAAATTAAAAAAATCCATAATAATATTAATTAAATTATTATTAATTATAAAAAATATAATATATAATTAATTATAATATAATAATAACTATGTAGATTTTATTCTTAATTTATTATTAATATTTTTATTTTTAATATGTTGTGCTACAAAAATTAGGCCATAAAATTATTAATATTATCTGTCTTAAAAAAACCATATCTCATTTCATGTAAAGCTTATTTATATGACATTATTTTAATTAATAAATTTAAATAAAAGAGTAAAAATGAAGAAACTACTTTGAAAATAAATCTTAATTTTTTTATTTTTGTATGCTACTAAGTATATTCTAAACAGTTTAAATCCTACCATTCATTTGATAGTAAAATTAAAATTATGGAAGCCCAATTCTAAAATAGACATGCCTATCGACATAATTATATAAAAATTATGAGGTTTCTGTTTTTTGTAGCCACGATGATGACACCTCATAAATGAGTTAAATGAGTTCACTCATATATAAAACAAGTGCTGCCCAATCTTCAAGATCCTTGTACATAAACTCTCTGTAAAGAAATCATGTGAACATCAAGAGAATGTTAGAAAAATAGAGAGAGCAGAGATAGATTACACACAAAACAAATCACTATATTTTTATTGATCTGCATTACATATATAGGAATAGATGATACTTCTAGATCCAAGAATAGTGGATCTAGATTACTAAATATAGCTAGTACAACTATTAAAGTTAGGAACTCACACAATTACAATTCACGACAACTTGAAAGTCATGGAAGCATTACTTCCAATACCCTCCCTTAATGCTTACATGAATCTCTATCAAATTTGTTTGATATGATCATTAGTAGCAGTCATATCCATTTTGAAATCTCACAGTTTCCATTGTTTTCTTCACCACAGTTTCCAACTTCCTACTTGATCCATTTAAGACATAACCACTTTAGAACATCGTTGATGTATATCCATTCTAAAATCTAACAGTTTCCACTCTTTTTTTCACCACACTTTCGAGCTTCCTACTTGATCCATTTAAGACATAACTGCTTTAGACCATCGTTGATGTACTTTGCAGAATTGACCCTTCTCAACCTCCTGGAGTGCAACAAATCAGTCTCAATACTGAGCCATCCTATGGAACTACCACCATCTCCACGGCCCTCCGATGTCTTCATGAATTATTTAGGATATCATTATTGGTACATAATGTCTTCAACAAACAATTCTACAACTTGACCTTATATAAAATAACACTACGGGTCACACCAACTTAACCTTATTAAGAACTACCTACTCCCAGAGCATGATGCATGATGGGTCACATTAGTGTTTTGAATAATTAACATGTTCTTTGTGATTCTACTTCTTATTTTACCAACAACCTTTTTTATTTATACATACCAAATAATCACCACAACTTTATTTCACACACTTTTACACCCACTGTAATTTACGTGGAGACACAATTTTCACGCCACCCGTGTGTTTAGCGAAATGAAAAAAAACCCTAATCGTTTAAAAAATATTTTGCAAATCATTGATACACACACAACGTTTAATGCAACTGACAACAATGATCCACAACCCTGTGCGAAGTCGGTTTGCACACTTAGGGCTTCGGCCCTCACAATAGCAACAAACAACAACAGTTTGGAGATAAAGAGTTAAAAGGCTATTTAATAACAAACAAAAGAACCACTCTAACAAAACCACATGTGCGATATTTAACAACTGAGATCTAGATCAAGGCTCAAAGATCTTAGCCTTATATTTCAACATTATTCCAATTATATTTCAACATTATTCCAACAGGGTAAAAAAAATTCTCAAAGATTTTAGGCTTCCATTTCGACATTATTCCAACAGGGTAAAAAAAATGTTGTAAACAGATTCACCAAAAGGAAACAAATAGATCTACAAATCAACAAGGCACACACAACACTCTATCTGATCTGATAATCACCCTATGAGTGACCTCAGTTAAAGATTTATTAAATGAAGGTATTACAGACTCATATGTTGGTATGTGTGTCTATGTTATTTAAGCAATGGATCGATCAGATTGCAAATACATAGACACCTGAAATGGAAAATAACAAAGAAACACAGTAAGCAAATACAAGAACACAAGAATTTAATAAGGAGTTCACCCTATCCTCCAGGGCTACATCTCCGGTCCAGCTTTCAGTGGTGGCCTTCTTTTATTGTGTCTTGAAGCAGAGAATTACAATGAAGGAGCTCAAAATGTGTCTCCTGAAATAGATTGGCTTGGCAGGGCGGATCTTGGATTTCTCAAGCCACTGGAGTACACAGACTCTTTTCCTTGCTAGCTCTTTGACCTCTCTGGTCTAACAGATCCTCCAAGGGATGGCTGAATCTCTCAATCTCTTTAGTGCTTGACGTTGCCCTTGGTCAGCTCGGCCCTCTGCCTTTTTTCTGCTTTTTTGCTTCACTGGTTCTTCTCTTTTCTGGTTTCTGTCTTCCTCTCTGGGTGTATTGCTTTTTGTTCTCTATTCATGGCTTTAAATCAGTCGAGCTCATGGCGGTTCATTTCCTCTTCTACCTCCATCGATTCACTTGCTTGCAGCTGTGCTTGGAGTTCCCTATTCTCGACGTCAACGTCAAACTCACAAGGGTGGCCACTTGTCCTCTTGCAAACTGCGCCAGCCTGCCTCATCGGTTGGTTTCTTCAATTACATTATGAAATTATTCATTTACCACCGTGGCGGTCAATTCAAACTTCAAACTCTTCTAAATCGCGGCTTATTCCCTCGTCAATTCCATCTTCTCCATCGGGCGTGATCTTAGCCATTAGACCTGGAGCGCCCAGATCCAATGCCATTCACTCGTCCCGCGCGGTTGACTAGCTCGACCATTAGCATGCGATGAGTGGCGGTTTCCTCTCTCTTATGCTTGCCATGTGACAGGTGCTGAGTAGAATTTCTCCTTTTCCTTCAAAACTGCTAACTGCCCATGGACACTGCCGATCAATACCGCTGGTTTTGGAGTGGGTCCCATCGTTAGCTCTTAGCCTTTTATCCCCCAGTTTTTCTTGGCTCTCATGCAACCGAGTGCTCGGGGCTTCTCCATTTTGAGGTTTTTCGCCCAGCGATGCGCGAAGCACTAATCGCGCATCAAAAACTGCCTCTGTTTTCCGATCTGTGTCTCCTAGGGGTTAATTTCACCTCCGCGCAGTCCCCATGGGCCTCGTTCTACTCCTCTCTTCAGGTTCTTAACTTGAAGCTTCTACTCCTCTCTTCAGGTTCTGAACTTGAAGCTTCTACTCCTCTCTTGGACCTCTTTCCACTGGTATGGAAGCACAACATCTTGTTTCAAGGTTTGAACTTGAAGCTTCTACTCCTCTATTGGACCTCCTTCCACTGGTATGGAAGCACAACATTTTGTTTCAAGTTTTGAACTTGAAGCTTCTACTCCTCTCTTGGACCTCCTTCCACTGGTATGGGAATCTTCAACAACATTTTGTTTCAAGTTTTAAACTTGAAGCTTCTACTCCTCTCTTGGACCTCCTTCCATTGGTACCGAGTCTCCAAGGTTGCCTAAGGTTCTCTTCCGTATCACCCTCACCCTCTTGGCTCCCTTGTCCCAAGTTAGATTATTTATCTCTTGGGAGAGGAATAACTATCTTCTAACTGTCTGGTGAATGAAACTCTCTTTAACACTTTTTCCGGTAAGTTTATGGCAGATCATAACTTATATTATTTATTGAAAGAAATAAAATAACATTTATATTTTACTATCCATCTTAGGCGTTTACCTCGCCCCATAGTTTTTACCAAGTCATTTGCGATAACAAAACATTTATAGCTTTATGAGGGGTGTTAGAGACATTGAAATATTCTTTTAACATGACTATTAAAATATTTTTTTATATATTATATTATCAACATATATATGCTTTTTAATATATTTTTAAATATACATTCAATATTACTTAATCTTATATAGGGATATACTTTATTATTTTTGATGATGAACATTTTTAAATTTTACTTATTAAAAATAAAGTAAATTTCACATTCTACCTTATTATAAAGTAATTGAAAGAAAAAAACTACAATTGGTTTCTTTAAATTAAAAATATTTATTAAGATTAAAACTATTTTACTTCAAAATAAATTATAATATGAACAACAAACCAAATACTATTTTAAATATAATAATAAAAAAATTAATATTATTATAAAAAATATTTACTTTTATTATTAAAATATTATTAAAATAGACATGGGTCAACTCCATACCAGGAAACTACACATGTCCCATCTCCCTTTAAATTAGAGTGTAACAAAGTATGAACGCATACCAAAGACCACGTAAAGGCAATTAAATTCACCAAAGAGCGACAATTGAATTTAAGGTGAGAAAGAGAGGAGCAATCCATGTATTCACAATAATGATTGAAAACCATGAGGATGCATCGGTGAACACATCGAGGCAGTCAACTTCACCTGAGGTGAGGGAGATTGAGCAACCCATGTCTTCACAGAGCCTATTTAACACATTTCCTTTAAAATCTGTAGCGATAATAAGCCATCCGCATGGGTGATTGGGTTAAAAAGAGGCCAATTTAGAGGGCACTTAAAGCTGCAATTTTTACTATTGTGGAATGTAGAATAAGCGATGATTGAACAATAAAAATTCACATATGTGCATAACTATGGCGAAATATGATTTCTGAGGGAGAAAGCAAGTGCGTTATTGGAAAGGATTATATTTTCCAACCTTTCATAGCACCATGTCAAGGCAAAAGAAAGGCCAGTGGATCTACATCTGGGGATTGATTAGTTGGTGGCAATGAAATCGATAGGCGATAGGCTAAGTTTAGAATGCGTGCGTAGCAGAACGAGATAAATGGCTAAGTTAGATATACCAAAAAATTACTAGTCGTGGGGACAATGGCAAAGTCCTAATTACAATAATTATTTTTGAATGGTTGGAAACACTGACCTATCTATTATCCATACGGGAAAAAAATGCATTTATTTTTATAAAAATAAAAATCTAAATGGCAATATGTAATTTAAACAATGTTGACCATCCAAAATGTATTTTTATAATTTGGTGTATTTTTCTCTATTTTTTTCATAACAATTAATATATATTTTTAGGTTTCATCCCTTTTAATAGATTTAAATTTGTAATAATAATTAAATTTAAGATACTATTTTTCTTTTACCTGTATAAGGTTTCGCATAAAAACATTTTATTTTGCATACGTATAACAAAAACAAATTTAAATAACGCATCATTACATTATATGTTATTTATATTATTAATAATTATATTTTTAATTACAATTTTTATATTTTATTCATAAATATTTAATTATATTTATTTTTATTATCTTAATTATTTAATTTTAATTAAATAAAAATATATGAAGTATTTTATTGCTATTGATAATAATATGTAAGTTTATTTAGTAGAATGTGCGTCAAGAGAAATGATTTGAAATCTAAATTTTTTTATTGAAATTTATATGTTTTAAATTGAATTTATTTTTTTATTAAAATAATTGATAAATTAATGAAATATTTGATATAGTTTGATTAGAAATAAATTGTTAGTACTTCAATTTATAAAATTTTATTAGTGAATTAAAATCAAAATATCATTAATTAAAAATTTATATTTAAAATTTAATTTTTTTATTTAAAATATAAAAATTATTAAATATTTTTATTAAAATTAAATTACATTTTTATCTAACATAAAATGAATTCATTTAAAATCAAACACCATGACCGAGTGATGTAATATTTATTCTAATAAACCATATACTTTTTGTTGGACTACCATACATGATCATCATCCTTACTAAATACCATATCTATCTTCGTGGTTAACTACCATTTCGATTAACTAATTGAGATTTTGACAAATTGTTTTATTATTTTGTGTCACTTGTACACCAAAAAGGTGATATTTGATATCAATCCAATTTAGCTACTAAATTATATTTTTATGGACTACTACTTATTATCCCACTAAAATTGCTTTTATGTTCACCATTGCTACTTATTCTTTGCTAATTTTGTGTTTTCATCATTGCTACTTTTTATCGGCTAAATCATTTTTTTATGTTCAACATTGCGACTTTGATCGTGTAACTTAAGGAGTAGTCTATAATGTGACTTTTCGAAGATTCCAATCATCCAAAAAGCGCGTTATTCCAGCCAACCACCCAACCAGCCTTTCCCTTTGATCGTGTAACTTAAGGAGTAGTCTATAATGTGACTTTTCGAAGATTCCAATCATCCAAAAAGCGCGTTATTCCAGCCAACCACCCAACCAGCCTTTCCCTTTCCGTCTCCGTCACCTCGCCGGAACGTGAACTCCATTACCTCCGTCACCGACACCTCGCATGCCGACTGCCTGTTTCAAATTCACAAACCCCGCCAATGCCTTAACGAGTGTATGGCAATCGCGCCAACTCGATTTGAAAAATTCATGTGAACCGGAGCATCCCCTGCTACCCCGCCCTTGCCTAGAGCAGAACCACCGAGTGAGCGAAATGCTATTAGCAAATAAGATATCAAGCTATCGGTAAATAACCTATGGGTGGTACGCCATTGAAGAGTACTTCTCTGTTGGAAACGATAGACGCAAATTAACACAGGTTCGATTCCTGGGGGAAGAATTTCTGGAATTTGTACGCTCTACCAATCCTGCAAGGAGCCATCAAATATAAACACGACGTTTGCTATTTTTGAATCCTTCCTGTCTGCCACCATTTCAATGCATTCATCACAAAGGGATTGCCAGAACTCAACGAAATTGTTGGATCACGCTCCATGCACTCATCGCAGAGATTTCTGGAACTCAACAAAATTGAAGGATCACCCTAAATGCATTCAACGCGGGGATTGCCGGAACTTAGTAAAATTGGAGGAACAGGGAGCCTGCGGGTCGGACTGCTCAGAGGATTTAGGACTAGTAATTGGGCTGCCATGGCTACAAGCAGCTCCTACGGAAATAATAAATTGACCGAGGATGACTCCAAGTTCGGACAGAGATGATAATCACATAGCGTGAGCAAAAGACCGCAGAAAGCCAGAGGAGCAATTTTTGAGAAAGCTGCTCAGGATTTTCTGGACTATAAAGTCCCAATAAAATCTATAAATGTATGATGTTATGTTCATTCTAGGTTGTTTTTATAATTTTTTAAGAAAAAATTATTATTGCAACAACTCTTAAAATGATGCCTGAATTTTTATGCTAGATATGCCATATATGCCATATTTTTTATGTTGATAAATAATTTTTATCTTAGGCTCCTTTGTATCATCCCCAATGGAATATTGCAGCTGTATAATTAAGCCCTAAGCTGAACAATTAACATCAGTTCAAGGAAATTCATTTATACGGACAAACTATGGTACTATAAGATTCATCAAGAAATAAGATATATGAAATTTGCAGTATGGAATTTAGTTTCCATAAAGATGAAGTTTTGGGAAATTATTTGCTAGAGAAAGGAAGTCTAGAAGGCAATTCTACTACCAGCAGTTTAGGGAGTGTTCTTAAAGACTGACTCCAAAACAGAAAATGACAACTTCATAAATCAATTTTGCCTGAAAACTGCAAGCATGATCGACTTCCACTGGTGAAAGAAATGCCATTGATATGTTTTTTTTATTGATGCTTTAATGAATTTCAAGCAATATTTTTATCATGCTTGCAAAGTGTACTTTCGTGTACATCTTCTTTCCTAGAATGTTCATACATACTTTGAAAGTCTCATCTTATGTCTCCTCTCCAATAACTTGAAATTATATTTTCTATTGTCCATTCTAGATATGCCAGTGAGAGAGCACTATTATGAAGGACAGCCATAATAGTGCCCCAAATAGGTTGCTTGAAACTTTTTTTGCAATGACCTAGATCAGGTTATCTGATTGCCCCCAGGTTATCAGGTTATCTTGTGGCCTGTGGTCAATCTTGCAAATGCATACCTGGTTTGAATTTGTTACTTCATCCTAGGGTCACTAGATTAATTCTAGTTGTTTAGTTATTGACTGCTATTCCCCCAAGAACAACACACTCTTTGATTAAAAAATCTACAACATATTTAATACAAAATACCTCAGCTAAAAAGGTCGTACACCAGCAGGAAGCCAACCAAATCAACATAAAATGGAGAGGACCAACCTTCAATATATGCAGTCAAACTTTCAAAAGGAGCCAAGAAGTTACATAATTTTAGGATGTCTTCAAAGCAAACATTGCCTTTACAAGCACAATTTAGAAAAAAACAAATCATCAAATAATCTTTTCTTCTTTTATAATTTGAATTTTTAACTAATATGATATTCGGTGATCTATAGGCTAATGAAAGTGCAATATGAGTAGATAAACAAGTGAAAAGAGAGTATTGTTTGAGAAATTATAATCCAATCTGCTTGTTTAAGGACCTTGGTACTAACAAAATCGGCTAAGTATTGCTTGTTTTATGCCCAAAAGCAGGGCTAATGATAACTACATAATTTATATATAAAAAGGAAGAAACAACGAGTTTCCCTTAGAGATCATAAATCATTATATATGATTGTGTGAAGTTAACAATGTCCTGAGGAGCAGGTTACATTTATGTTTAATCCAAACACTTTACTTAGCCTTTAATGGGATCCCTAATTGATATAGTTATAGTTTGTATTTTGATCCCTGTATTAATTCACATGATATTATTTGGTCAGATGGAAATTGCATTGTTGTCTTACAGATACAAAAACTTCTTCAATGGATCAACCTCCATCCAAAGAAGATTGGCTCATTGACAACACCCAAATTGGTGATTTTCCAGGTTTGTTTCCATGTTTATGCTCTTAGTTTGCTCTTAAATTGTGTAGTGGTTGTTGTTGCCGTTGTTAATATGGTGTTTGAATGTTTGCATATTGAACCAGGACAAAAAATACACCAGCAGGGCTGAGGAAAAGACATAAAGGTTAACCAACTTGTAGGCTTCTCAAACAAGTTGTGAGAGAAAATCCAACTTCTTCTTCTTTAATCTCCCACATACCAGCATTCGTGTCATGAATGTCATTGTAGTTGATGATGCTAGGTTGTTGAGGATTCTTGGTGTAGTGACCAGCTTTTGTTAGGTGTGATTCTTATATATGAGGAGTTGGTTGTTATGGTTTTCTTGGTTTCACTGGGTAGGGTTTGAAATTGTTCTAACTTGTGATAAGTTGCAAGTATGTACATGTAATTCATCGTTTCTATATAAATAAAGTGTTCAATGGTCCAATAATCAAGTACTTGCATATTTGATTATGAGCTTGTCTTCTCTTTCTTCATTGGGTAATTTCCAACACTTTTTTTTATAATGAAAATTTCACATGACAGAATGCAATAAATCATTATATACAACAAACACTACAATTCCTCTTGCACCTGAAGCACTTCTTATATAAAAGGGAAGTAGCTGATATGTATGGTATATGTATGTTAACACCCAGGTTGTTCCCTATGACTCCCAAGGGAATACGGCCGGGGTAACCACTAACCAACCTTTGGATTATAGATCCTAGCCTATCTATAATCAGAGAGGGCTCTCTCTTTAAGTTTGGGCTCTGTTTTGTGAAGATTTTAGGCTAGTTATAAGTTTTAGTTTTTTGTTTCAGACTTTGGTTGTGAACTGTTGTTGTGAGAAGGGCATGAAATGTGTGAAAGATATTAATCCATTGGGTATGTGGAGTCAGAAATCTGAGACAGTCCTGGTGCCTGTGATGGAGAAAGTTTTACTACAAGGCTAGATGGCTATTCTTAATATAAATTTCCGATTAGTGAGTGAAACAATGGGGAATGGAATTACCGACAGTGTGATAACAATTTTGAACAACAATTTCTACTTAGTAGCATACATGAATTACTAAATAGTAACTGTGAAATATTCAGGGCTTATTGGAGCAGTTAAGAATTCCAATTTAAATAGCTGAAGTTATAGAAAACATTTATAGTGAAGATAGATTGAGATCAAGGTGTCTCCATGGACAAATCCTGAGCTATTCTTTTTCTTTCTTTCCTAGATTTAGAACAACATATGAGAGTTGTGAGCTTAAACAAATAACAGAACATTAGCAGAGATAGAGAAACACTTATTATATTAATCCATAGAACTAGAATCCTGTAGCATTCAATGGTTCAGACACAACATGCATCAGTAAGACCCAATTCTTGTAAACTCCAAGCTTTATTTATATCATCCTTCAGAAATTACAGCCGAGTTCTCATTTCTTCGTAAGAGAACAACAAAACACCAACCCCTTGAATGTTTATGCGAGGGGGAATATATACAATAGGTTTTACAAAATATCTGAATGCTGAGTCATTTGATAGATTAACTACGCTCAACAACTTTACAAAATAGCAGATAAGAAAGTTATTGCTACTCTAAATGTAAGATAAATGGTCTTTAATTCTGTCAGAACTCTTCTTGACCTTTGGAGGATACTGAGTCGGTTGAGTGTTCTGCTTTAATGCTGAATGATGTATCTTTATACTGTCATGCTGTAGCGTTCTCGGCCCTGTTACCTGTAGCTGTCATTGTTGCTTTTGGTGGCCGAATCTTCCTGCTGAGTTGGCTTATTCCACTTTTTCCAATCATAGTGTATGCATCACACTTTCTAAATATGATGACTTACATATTTTGATGACAAAACTTTGATGAAAACCTCCTGCTTATAGTAATAACTGTATCATTGAGGTCCAACATTCTTGTGTAGGCAATTGATGCCTCAAAATTTCATCTAAGGTCTCATCTGCCTCTGTGTATTTGTAGAAGTTAGGAGGCACTTCAAACAAATGGCTGATCTCATTCATAATAAAAAAACAAGTTCTCTATTATGTCATAGAGACTTTGCCCAGATGCTGGCCCTGTTACCTGTGAGTTGCTTGATCCTTGACTGATCTAATTGGTGGAAAATGTGTTCACCCTTTTTGCATAAACCTCATGTGATAGTAGTCTCCCTGCACTGTTGAGCAAGCTAGGAAGACCTCTGCCCTGTAATGTTGCAAACTTGTCCATGAACTTGTTGACCTATGTTTGCATGTCCTGGCTTCTTCTATCCAATGTCTGCACCAGGCTTTTCAACGTGAGGACCCTCTTTATCGGCTGGATAGTTTCTGTTCTGTTGGAGATCCCAATTGCTGCCAGCTGAGGACCTGTCCGGTTATTAAGCACATTAATCATTCTGCTGGCTATCTCAAGCATACTGCCTAGAGATGCCCTTGCTCTATGGACTTCCCTCTGTGCCTTGCCTATGAGCTCCATTTTCTCATGGATGGTCTCAATATATTGCCACTGATCTGTTATTGATTAGCCAATATGAGTCCACAAAACTGTCCTGATCTCAGCCACCACTTTGTCAAGGGTGAGCTCTTTCTCCAGCTCCTTTATTTTCTCTTTGAGAGCTTTTATTTCTCTCCCTTTCTCAGCCACATTCTGCTTGGATTTGTCATATTTTTCATTCAGCTTAGCCAAATTCTCCTTGGCTCCATTCAGCTCTGTCATCTGGGATTCGAGGACCTTGATCTCACTCATCAATTTCTGCATATCGAGGCTCGGAGCCTGCTCTGAAGTTGGTGCTGGTGCTGATGTTGATGGCGCTGCTTGCTCTGTAGGAGGAGCGGTAGTCTGTGGGGGCTCCTCGAGGTTTATGACCTATGGAGGGGGCTGAGAAGTCTCGCCTCCCTCTTTCTGCTGTAGGGCTGCCTGCAGTGCAGCCTATGTGTCCTCCAGCTTCCCTTCTGTCTACACTAGCTGTTTGTGCAGTGCTACCAGCAATGTAGCTACCTCTTGGTCTTGTCTTTGCTAAGCAACATCTTCTGTTTGAGGATGAATGGTTGTTGGGAGCTTCACCTTCTTTCTTAAGGCTGCAAGGTCTGCATCTCTTATCTTCAGCAACGTTTGTATGGCCTTTGGATCCTTGGGGTCATGCCCAAGCTCTATGATTATTTCCTCCAAAGACCTGATCCTGTTGTCTTTGGCCTGAGAGGATGCCTTCTCCAACTCAAGTTGGGCAGCTGTATTATTGAGGCTGTTTTCCAACATATTAGCCAACAATGTTTTGTCTGCCAATGTTGCATAGACCATCTCACCCGTTTGCTTGTGAAGTTCTATTTGGTCCATAGGGTGGATGTCCTTGGCAAGAACCTCAAGGTTGGTTCTTATATAATCTACAGCTGACTGTGGTTGCAGCATAGTGGGCATGAAATGACTCATGGTCATTTTCCCTTCTGTGATGTCATAGGCTGACATAAGCCTCTGTTGATTGGTAGGGGCCATCTTTAGCAACTGGTTGTAGATTTGGAGCCTGAGTGGCTCATTTCTCCTTTTGATATCAATAAATTGTTGTTTGATGCCTACCTCTGCTCTCCTTTGCTGACTTGAGGAGCTGACCTCTCCTCCAAGGGTTCTCTCTTGTTCCTGCTGAAAGGAACTGGCAGATGCCTCCATGCTCGGTGGGCCCATGCCTAGTGATTGCCCCATAGGCATTTCTTCCTCAGGGAGGGGATTCAATCTCTACCTTTTCTCCCCTTGATTTGGGGACGTGGTGAGGGGAGTCTCCTGCTCTCTATCCATCTTCTTTCCCTTTTCCTCCTTTTTTGGAGTTTGAAGCACTGAAGCCTCCACTATCTTTTCTTGCCTAGAAGGCATATTTTCTTGAGCCTGTTGCTCAGTAGGTGTTGGGGCTTCAGCCATTTGTTATTGCTGCATAGACTGCCCCTCTTCTTGATGTTTTTCTTGCTGTTCTACCTCCTTTTTCTCTTACTGTTCTATTTGCTGCTCTGTCCTGGGAGGTGGCTGTTCCTGCTCTATCTGCTTGCCTTTATCTTTGTTTGATTCCTGTTGGGCAATTCCAGCTGCTTGCTGCTGGGCTATGGAAGATGAGGTAGCTGCTCCAATTTGCCTTTGACAGGAGGAAGAAACTTGTCCAGAAGTTTCCAAGTCAACCTCTTTTTCAAGATTCTTCGCTTCTCTTTGTAGCATTTGCTCTCTACGAATTGGCTCTTCTAGGGTGCCCTCTTTCCAGCTTAAAGCATTGGCATACTGCTCATTATGAGGTAGTTTCACGTGAGCGTAGCCACCCAATTTGTATTTTATCCTCCTGAGGGAAATGAAGTGATTAGGGTCATAAGGCACCCATTTGAAGCTGGTTTGTAGTCTGAGGGTCTCTAGGATCAGGTCAGCTTCCTTCCATCCTTCCTCCCTTTTATTGTGCAGAAAAGGGCCTAGCTGATTTCTCACCTCTAGTTGCACCTTCTTGTTTTTACTTTGGAAATGGACAAAGTATACATTTCCAAACTGCCTAAAGTACTCTAGGGCAAAGAGTCTCATAGGGACATATCTTGGCAGCCTATAAGGACTCAACTCACAACCATATATTCTGATTACTGTGTGGTGTTGGTAAAAGTACCAATCACCAATGTTGTAGGCCTTTGAGAGGTGAAGAATTCTTTGCATTTCCTCTACTAATCTGGGAGGAGGGACACCCAATAACAAGGTCATAGCTGGATGGATGAAAAGGTCAATGAATTCACAGTAGGTGTAAGGTGAATAAGCTAAAAGATGACAGACTAAAGACCAAAACACTACAGACCTTGGGCTCCCCTCGGCATTTAGCTTCTTGAGAGGGACAGGGAAGGCATCAGGCTGATAAAACAAGAATAAATGATATATATACCTAGTGTATTTAAACACCTTTTCCCTTTCTAGATTCATCAATTGCTCATGAATCTTATTGGCAATGAATGTGGCAAAATCATAATGCACAGCAGGAGGCATTCCAGGGGAGAAAATGGACAGCATGGCCATAATGGTTTCATCAACATCCTCACATGTCCCATAACCCAGGATGTAACTGATCAAATCTACCAGCATTTTGCCCAGTTCATTAAGATATTGATAAGCTATAGGAAGGGTGGTGCTCATAGCTTCAAATTGTGGCTGGATAAACAACTGGTTAATCTTGGCAATCTGAGCATTGGACAGCTTGCCCCCTTTCGTTATCAAGTCATGGATGGAGAGAGGAGTTAGGGGATTTGTAGTGTGAAAGTGCAACATTTCATTGATGGCCTCAGGGGTGATATGGAACAATACTGAGCCTAAAGGGCTGAGAACGAATCTCTGACATGGGTCATAGTTAGAACGGCATTGATTTATCAAGTCTGGGAGGACATTGACTTGAGGAAGGTTGTAAATTGGTAGGTTGGAGTCCCAAATTCCTAAGGTATCAGCTCCACTGAGATATTGGGCTTTTAACTCATTCAGCAGGTGAATATTGAATTTGGAGGTCATGGAAGTGCAGTCTAGCATTTGGTAATCTTTATCACCCAGGGCCTTCCACTCTAGCTCTCTGTGTGGGGCACTCAGAGGCTGAACATTCAGGGCTACTGGTGTTTCCATTGCTGGGTAGTACTTGTGAGTTTGTACTGGAACTGGTTTCAGTGGGCAGGAGAACACAGAGGGTTAATTTTGCAGAAGTAAAGCCAATTGTAAAGGTAAATGAGGCAACTGTGGTAAAAATGGTGTAGAATGCTCAAAGAGAGTTCATTGAGGGATTGCAGGGACTGGCAACACTGTTTTCCCGGTGAATTATGCCTTTCAGGTTTTTAGTCCACGAATGCGCGCACAGAGTGGGAATTTCAGAAAAGGTGACTGTATATGGGTTCAGTAGGTGAATTTCGGCTCTACACCTGTAAAGGAATGCTGGTTTACTGGGAATTTGCTGGTAAATAGGTTGTTTTACTCTTGTTATTTCAATTTTGGAGAATTATGGACAAAACTAAGCTCTGAGGGGATTCTTTGGGTAAATACCTGGTGAATTGCCGACAATGGTCGCAAATGCAGGCGGGTGGGAGGCAGCAGCATCCTTCAGGTTGATTTTTGCAGGTTGGTCGACAGGTGGTCGTAATTTACATGCAGAGGTGAGCAATAGTTCTTTTAGCGAAAGTGAGAAAAAACGTGAAAATTGGCTAAAATATGGACTTTTTGGGTATTGGCGCGCTTTTTGGATGACGTCAGCATGACGTCATCAGGTGGGGTTAGGGTCGGGTGACGTTAGCATGACGTCATCGAGTGATGTGGCATTCTGTGAGCAGTGCACGGGGATTGCACAGGTGGCGGACACGTCCGAGCGCTAGCGGGTGGGGGTGCCGATAGGGCGCCGAGTGGAAGTGACGTGGGCAGGCGTAGCGCTGGCTTGGGTAGACGGTATAATAGAGCGGTAAGTGCGTTTTCTCAGACCGCCCTCTATACAGTCACGGTATTATGAGAGGGTGACCCAAGAAAATCTGGGGGTGACGCGTGGCAGAGGCCTGACTCACCCTCTGACAGTTTCTCGGGTGGTAACTTTCGGCGATCGGGGCCCGTCCGATATGCATGTGGGCTGTCGGATGGGAAAGCCCAGATCCGACGGTCGACGGGTTGATGAGCTGCACGTACGATACGGGAGGCGGGGCAACATAAAATATTATTATTCTCAGAAATGTGAGCCCGACAGAAACATTAGAAAAAGTGGGTTTTTGGTGTTTTGCAGAGTTATGGGTTAAAATGGGTTTTTACAAAGGTTTACTTACAAAGCAGGTTTTGGCTATTTATTCCGAACAAATCCCAGATTAATCCTAGGATTAATTTTTTGGCGCTCTTTTTGTTGTGCTCAAATGTTTTTAGTGCTTGAAGACATTCAAAATCATACATAGAGCTATAATGCTCGGGGAAGGGGATACATAGATTTTTTGCCAAGTTTTACATAGTAATAGGGGGAATAGGGGGTATAAGGAGTTAAATAGTGATAGGTTAGTAGTTAATATGAGTGAAAAAGGTGGATGAGGGGGGGTATAATACTAAGTTTGTTTATATGAAATCAACTTAGTTTTTAGGAAGTAGATCAAAATGAAAAGAATTTTTGCACAAGAAATGTGGCTCTTAAAGAAACTAGAACCAGCAAAATACTGACTTCTTTGATAACCATAGGTGGCATAGGGATGTTAGTCATGAATGTGATAGGGGGTGATCTAGAAGTTAGACATGCTTCATTAAGTTTCTGTAAGACTGCCGTAAATAGGCAATTTGTACTGGCACCATGTTTTTACCTTTGATTTAGGCCAGTAAAATGCCATGAACCATGCTTTCTGAAACTCCCTCTGCCTACCCACTCTATTGCCTAGCATTTTTTGTTACTCCAAGGAGAGTGCACTTAGATTTGCAAACCCTTGTGTGCCTTTTCTTTTCCTTTGGTTTTTTCTTTTGATTTTCTATCTAAAGCTACCCTTATTGCTTCCAAGGCCCCGGATTAAGCAGTTGGGAACCTTCTTTCTCTACCTATCTATCTTACTTGCCAAGATTGAGCTGTTTGGACAGGTTTCTTTCTCTAATCTACAACAAAAATTGAACAATGGCATGACCCAGCTTAGGCTGTTGGATCACCCATTCTGAAATAGGGCAGCATCAACCAAATGTAGATATACTTCTTCCAAAAAAATATGATATCTTTGTATCACCAAAGTAGATCATATTGGCACTTCCCCTTGTCAATCATGAAAAATGAAACCTATTGGTATAGGTGGCTAACAGTGGCTCCACTTGGGGATGGTTTTTCTTTTGAAAGACGAAGAACAGCAGGTCAGAATGCCTTGGCCCTTGACTGCGCCTACCAAAACTTGAAAACTTTCTCTTTGTACTTCAAAACTGGAGGCTGTCACCTCTGTGGAACTTCTGGAATATAAAGCTTTTTTCTGCTTATTTACAACAACCTTTTTGAACTGAACTATTTGTATGCTGAAAGAAGATATATATAACTGATTATGTATAGGATAAAAGACCCTTCTATATGCATGGAAAATAGTCAAAATAATGCTTCAACATCCTGCCATTGACAGGACCTTCATTTAAGTCAGTTTCATCCAGATTTTTTAGGAAGTAGGTGTTGTTTCCTTGCACTGCTTGGATAATAAATGGTCCTCTCCAAAGAGAATCAAATTTTCCATGATTTCCTTTATCTTCCCTTCTTGAATCCCACATGAGGACTTTGTCACCTACGCTGAAATCTTCAGCCTTAGTCCTTCTATCAAAAGCTTTCTTTAACTTTTCTTGGAGAACTTGTACTCTGCTATAAACTTAGTCTCTGGTTTGCTGCAAACATATTATTTGATTGATCCTTCTTTGCATGTCATTAGGCTCAGCTTGACTTTCTTGAAGAAGTTTCATAACAGGAACCCCTAGTGATGAA